>AWOL01S0077282.1:0-113393 GCA_000715115.1 Nicotiana otophora | reverse complement strand
CGCTCGGGCCGAGTATGGTACCGGGTGCCGGCCACGTCCCTTCAGGTTTGGGGCATGACAGCAGACTTGACCACAGTTTTTGGGGCCATTTCCGCGGTCTAATTTGCAAGCTGCAGACCTGATTTGCGGTGCATCTGCGATCGTAGAGTTGAATTCAGAGGGTCCATTTTCTTTTTTTATAACCCGACCCCATTTTAATTAAAAGACATTGGGCTCATTTAGAAGGCAAAAATTTGGTATTTTAGGTAGAAGGGATGGAAGCTAGAGAAAGAAAGAAGGACACTAACATCTCCACACTTCAATTCCTTTCTCAAGCATTAGAAAATTCACAAGGAAAGCTTGCAAAATTATCTTCTAAAGAGATAAGGTTCTAGCCCTAGCTTTTGATTTTGAATTTGGGCAGAAGTTGGGTAACGAGGAGTGTGATTCTTGGGTATGGGAGTTCTTCTTTGTGCATGCATGTACCGATATAGGTAATGGAAAGGTCATGGAGCTTGTATGGGTAAACTCTTGGTGTTGGATTGGTTGTGGGGTGAAGGAAATCCTCCATAAAAGAACCTTGAAATCATATTGCACAGTTGGTGCTTGATAAAATACCCAAATGGGCTAAACCCTTTAACCTCTCCCTAATTATGATTTAATTTTGTCATGTCTCTAACTAGATTGATGTCTCAAGGAGTTTCGGAATGTTGTAGTAAATTAAGGAAAGCTCAAGCGAGGTATGTTGGCTAAACTTCTCTTGTAGAGTCGAATTCCATGATGTTTCCGTGAGGTTCAAGTATGATGGTCCCTGAGGTTCAAGTATGATGGTCCCAAGTTCCTAATCCCCACGTTCTGAGTCATTCCTAATAGTTTCAGTTATTCCAAATAAGCATTGTGTCGAAAATTATATGCTCCAAATGTGCTTCAATTGCTCCTATTACATTACACTCTCCTTCGGGAATGTGTTCAAGTATGGTTTATGTATTAAAATGTTATTACTTCAGTTTGTGTTACAAATACAAGTTTATTATGCTTAATTTTGGAAAGAAAACTCAACGTGCTTAAGACTCATATTGCTCATATACATATTTAAAGTCTTGATTCCAAATGCTCTTATTGTTGATAACCTTTGATGATGCTTGAAAGTGAAAGAAGTGAATATGAGATATAAAATGTGGCCATCGTGCGAAGAATGAGTATTATAATTGTGGCCAATAGTGCCAATGAAACAAAGAGGATGTTTGAAAAATTATTACATGAACTGTAAATCCTTTGTATAATAAATGTTTTGGGAGTATCGTTTAGTCACCGAGGAAGGGTAGGTTGAAATAACTTAACCCCGAAACTACACGTGCCAGTGTAGGAGTGATTGAGTGGTAAAATCCCCATATTGATATGTTGAGATTAATACCCTTAAATGGGATGAGATTGATGTTCTGAGATTATTCCCCTTAATTGGGATGAGATGTTTGCTAGCGGAAAGTGATGTCGACCCACACGGCATTGAGGTAAGATGGCTTAGTCGATCAGGCTGAGATCGGATGCCATGCCACGCACATGGTGGTGTTGTGATTGGATGTCTTTAGGTGAGATGGCTTAGAAGAGGGCCGTGATCAGACTCCATGCTAATAACACAGTGGAGTATCAGTACTAAATATCTCCCAACATAGAAATAATGATATTTATTTGAGAACTTGTCTTTCTCTTAACTTGATGCTTTTATATTGTTTGAGGCTCTCCTTGATCCTATGTTGTCTCTCTTTTTACTGTTACTCGATTCTTCGAGAGGGTGTTTATTCTTACATACTAGTACTATTCCATATGTACTAATGTCCCTTTTTTATAAGGGGCGCTGCATCTTTAATGGATGTAGGTGGTTCCACAGCAGGCGACATCGATCAGTGATAGCGGTACACCCTCTTCTCAGCTGACTTGATGAGCCTCACTTCATATCAGGGTATGGTATCTTTTGTTCCTTATGTATAATGTTTTGAGGTATAGCTGGGGCCTTGTTACCGGCACCATCATGTTACTCTTCTGTATCCATTAGAGGTTCCTTAGATATAGTGTGGGTTGTAGCTTTATTTTGGGAAAGTCAAACTAGAAATGTTGTACTTATAACATATTCTTCCACTTCTAAACTATGAATCTATAAAATATTTTGGGAAATCGTGAAAGAAGTTGATATGGTAAAATAATTGTGTTGTTCACGTGATCTTCTCAATGCCTAATTAATGGAATAGACCTTCACTTTATTCATGGATAAGGTCGGGTAGAAAGCATCAAGTAGGCTTGCTTGACTGGGGTATCTCGGTTCAGCGTTAGTCACACTCCCTGATGTTGGGGCGTGACAATCGGTTTGGGTCGTGACAAAAATAGTATCAGAGTAGTTCTGTCCTAGGGGGTCTACAAGCCGTGTCTAGTAGACTCTTGTTTATGGGTGTGTTGTGCACCACACTTATAAGCAGGAAGTTACAAAGCATTTAGGACTGTCACTCTTTCTTCTTACTCTAGTGTTACATCCCGCATTTTTGTCGTAAGTTTATCAACGTAAGCTTGGAAATGAGATTATTTTGAAGTTATAAGTATTACGCTATTCCAAATGAGTGATGAGTAAATTCGTGAAGGTGAGAGGGTAATCAAATCGAAGAAAATGAATTTCGTCGAAGTTTGACATTTTGAGATAAAATACGATCCAAGCTACAATACCCCGTATTTATGGACTAGTGCCATACAAGGTACCACATGACCATGATATCAAGATATATAAAGTGGGTTAAAAGTGAGTAGTATTTTAAGTAAGTTGAGATAATTCTTAATTATGTGGATAATGGGGTAATTATTATTTTTTGGTGGGAGATTAACCAATTAATTAAGCATATTTGGATAAGATTAAGTACTCCTCAACGTGGCAGCAACACATATCAATCAAGTGACTCTTTAATCACATTGCTAGGTGGCACACTTTGGGAATCAAGTGGGTCCCACAACCACATTTATAAAAGGCTTTCCAAATCCATTTAATTAAGATGCTTATGACTACAAGTAATGGATCTCTTCAGCAAGCAACGTGAATTAAGAGTGATTTGCTTACAAATTTTCATTTCAATATTCATTATTCATTAAGAGTGAGATCTTATGTTTGCTAAGCTAACGGATGAAAGCCACAAAGAGAATGATTATGAAATCATATAATTCCATTCTTGAAATAGTGTTAGCGTGATGTCTATGGATGTAGCAGCAACCTAATTTTGAATTATGTAATAGCAACGTGACTTGCAATTCTAAGGGAGTACGTTACAATCTTTCTCAAGAATATCATATGGATTTAACTTCGATCTACCGTTACGTGTTTTTCGCAAAGGACGTGTGTTAGAGGGATTGTCAAGAGAACCAGCTCAGGTATGTGAAGGCTATCCCTTTTTATTTTTGGCATGATCCAAATGATACAAATGAAACGAGCAAACTATGGAGCTTTCATAAGTGACTCTATTCATAGAAGTATTAGGGTGCCTACATTCTTGATTACCCATGTGTCTTATTATTCTATCATCTGTTCATGGGTCTCAGAAAATACGTAAGTTGATAAAGTATATTTCATGACATTAATCAGAGGCATAATGGTCTTATGACATTCCGAGAGATTTTATTGACATACTTCTCATGCATTGCATATATTTATACATGTACATTGACCCATGACCAGATGGTGTTATATATGCGTATATTATATGTATATGGGATATGGGAAAAGGTTACAGCGTTATATACGCACCACCACCTAATCAATTGGTATACGTTGATGATTTGCCCACAGTGGCCGAGATGATTTGATGAGATGCCCTCAGAGGCTTGATGATGTTATGAGCGCATATACCTATACATGGTATGGCATTTATATGCATATGCATGACATTATAAATATGAAATGATTCATAGATTTATTCAGGCATACATGTTGGTACTCAGTTGAGGTGACCCATCAGTTTGGGTCGTGACAAAAGTGGTATCACAATAGTTCTGTCCTAGGAAGTCTACAAGCCGTGTCTAGTAAAGTCTTGTTTATAGGTGTGTTGTGCACCACACTTATAAGTAGGAGGCTACATGACACTTAGGATTGTCACTCTTTCTTCTTACTCTAGATCGTGTGGTAGAGCTCAATTGTAAGAACTCAATTTCTTAAACTCTTATTCATCATACGATGATGCCTACATCTAGAAAGACAGTTGGTAAGGGATTGAATACAGCTGTGGAAGAGTTGAGTCAGAGGAACTCGATTTTGCCTCATGCTTGTGATTAGTAAATGTAAGGTCTCCAGCAGATCATGTGTGTACTAAGACGTGTAAGCTTCTTGATGAGGAGTATTAAGGCAAGAATATCTATCAACCCATATGGTGAAAGGCAATGAGAGATTCAAAAGATAGATACAAATTCCAACAAGTAAAAGAAGCAAGATGAAAAAGGGTACGAGGTACCCAACTAATGAAGATTATCAATATTTACAATTCAGGCAGAGGAATATAAGCCTTTTGAGTTACCTTCAACAATAACAGAGGTATGTACAATTGGGCACACCCATCTCATTTATGCCCTATATGAGCTACACAAAAGTAGTATAAGAGAAGGCAGGATATCAGGATCTAGCTGGGGTTAGGGTAACCCAAAATGGTGGATGGATTGTTATCGTTAGCTGACATTTTCGAAGGATATTGTAAATGTGCTAATAGATCCCATTGTAAGACACCGAGATGGTGCACTTTAAACTAATACAGCTAGATATGAGTACTACAAAGACATGCACTGGAAGCCTGGAAGGGATAAATATTACCTTAGTGTGGCTCCCGTCCCTAGTACAGAAAGAATGTTAGGCAACCCGAAGAGCCAGTAGATGGATCAAGGGAAGCTAAAAGCAAAAGAATGTCTTGTTCGAGTTTTCAGAATAAAGTGATAGACATAAATGTTAGCGGGAAATAAGAAGAGAGTTAATGAAGCATTATGAGTAAGATGTGATACATGGATGACAACGGTAGATCAAAAAGATGACAATATTACAGAGTTTATAGTCAAGTGAAGGAAAAGACGAGAGGTGACAAGCCTTGAGACAACAAAAGAGTATAGGCCATAAAGGCATACCCTCATTTCGTGAAAAAAGTTCATGACTCTAACGTGATTACCAAAAGGAAAAGTAATACCACAGAGTAATAGAAATCAGTATGGGCTGATGAAGAAGATAAACTAAACATGAATTCGGGACTAAGTGATATGATAATAGTCGACATCATGAGAATTTCAGATTGAGTTCCGGCGATAAAAGAATGGACGACAGAAGAATAACCCTTAAAGGTCATTCATGAAGACGCTTTCCTAAAGAAATAAAGGTGAGAAATGTTAAGCTCAAGGGACTATATGTGCTAGTTATACTAAGTGTCATCCTCGCGAGTAAGGAAATTTGTTATCCTTGGTACAGAAGGATTACTGCGAGGTGAGTAAGGGTCATCAATGATGTGAAAAGATGCCAAAGATGAAGAGGTAAAACATCTATACGTAGATCATCGTAGAACTAAATCTTAATACCCCTCCCCAGGGGGGAGGGATATGGAGTGATGTGGCATTAAGTCAAAAGTAAGTGGTTCTAGTAACTATGAAATAGTAAAGGAAGAATGCGATAAAATGAGAAAGGAATGAGATTGCACTTATCAAAATCCTACATATATGCTATGATTCTAGAACGTTATGCAAACATGATGTCAAGGAGAGAAAGTAAGGGTTCCTACCCGAGATGTTATTTATAAAGAAGGAGCTTGTGCGAGACTTAAGTTAAGATAAATGAAATAACCCAAGAAAGATTAAGCAAAATATTGATATGAGAATGGGCCAACGAGTAGTTAGTAGTTGACCCCGGAAGAGTCTAGTTATGGCTAGATAAGAGGATACAGACAAATCAACATATTGTGCAAGATGAACATAGTGAACCCCAACATGGAAAATTCAGTCTCGCAGATATGACATCGTGACCCTTGAGATATATTCAGATAGGAGCTGGGGTAGTTAAAGGTACCGTATGAGTATTACAGAAATAAAAGAGAATACCACTGGGAAGACAATCAAAATATTAGTTCAGAAGCAACCCTACAAGCACAAGGGCATGGAAATAAATAATTACGGATAATTATAGGCGAGGAAGGACATAAAAAACATTACGTTGAGTATATGATGTAATAAGCTAGTAGCTTTACTAGAGTCAGAGGGCCCTCCGTAAGTACTACAATGAAAGATTAGCTAAGGAAATAAGGAAGGAGGCTTCAACCTAAGCATAGTAACTGGAAAAAGAAATGGTCATGTAAAAACAGTCTCACTACAACATTGTATGCACTCCATAAGAAAGTGGCACCTACCGTGGCTAATAAATAAGAAGTAAAGTCAAAAGTAATATTCGAAATCATATGAGTTGCACAGAAATTCTGGCATGCGTGGGAACTAAGGTAAGCTAAGTATGCACAAAACAAGGGGCAAAACGACCAAGAAAAGTAATTGCTTACATTTTAAGAAAGCTGAGAATGAACGAAAGGAATTATTCGATCAATGATCCAGAGTTAGTTACATTATGAACGCACTTAAGATTTCGGAGTATTATCTATGCATCATATATGTTGACAATCATACAGCCGTAGTAGACTCCAGTATAAGTTAAAAGAAAGAATTGAGTCCAGGTCATAGACAAAGGATTGAATTGTTAATAGATTGTATCATGGATATTCCATAACGCCCCTGAAAGGCTAAAGTAATAGCTAATACCAGAAGCTGCAGATCGGAAGATAGCTTAAGCCTATATAAAGGTTGATCAGAAGGAAGAGGAAACTAAAGAGTTACATCAACAAAGTAAATAAGGAGTCTAATTATTAGACCCAAAAAAATTTAGACATCATGATTGAGAACATAGCAGAATCACTCTTACTATCATAGGTACAAGAGAGATAGTACAATAGCCATATTCTATAACGGCTCTACGATAAAGCTAGTTGGGAGAGTACCATCCTCATAAAAAGTCAGTATGAAGCTCCCACCGGATTATGTATGCACACCATAGGTGCAAGTATTATAATAGAGCTTCAAGTTGTGAGTTTGAATCATACCTATGTGGAAGGGAGGTTATGAAAAGAATATAAGATGTGATGCGAGATTTTAAGGTAAGTAAGGTAATGGTGAACAACGTATGAGATACTCAAGTGCAGAAGATTGTGAATAGTACATACTTCGAATAGAAGGCTAGAAGCATGGGGATTCAATATCCAGGAATGATAGCGGCGTCGTCAGTAGCATGTCTTCCAGCCTATGATTTCTAGGTATCGAGAATCCTGATTAAGAGAGTAAAGAAGAGTTAGAGACGATGTGATTTCTCACTTGATGTTCCACAATGACATAAGGATATCTATGATGCAAGCAAGTTGAAAGATTGTGAGTAAGATAAATAGATATGTGTAGATCGCAAGCTATTGTATGGTAAAGCGACTAGGTTATAGAAGACAAGAGTAAGGATAAGAAAGGGAGAGTGAGAAGGTGACGAAATTGGATGTGTCCTCGGGATTAAGCCCATGAAAACAAGAGAGATAATGGTTTCTCTAAGTTATAGAAAGCTCAGTATAGCCTGATTGAACTCAAAGGAGTCTAAGACTAGTTACATTTAGAATAGATGGAACGCTGCCCTGGTAGTAGAATAAGGGTGTAATTGTGATAAATAAAGGATAACATTTGGTCCTTCGATTGAGTAATGATTTGAAGAAAAAAAGAGAGAGGAGATTTCATGGAAGGTATAGGATTAAAATATCCACATAATGTGAATCACATTGTGATGCTATGAAATACAGTTATGGAAGTATAGTATCGCCCTCAGGTGGATCAGTTTATTCATTTCAAATATTCCCCGATGAGATGTGAGCCCTAGCGGCAATGTATTACGTAAGAAGTTTCAAGTCTTCAATGGTATATTGTAGATCAACATTGAAGTGAATCAAAAATGGATGGATAAAAGTTACAAAATATGAGATGAGATTGGGCCATCAGTCTTAAGATAAACAGTAATGAAGAAGCATTAAAGGACTCAAATTTATACATATAGGATAAGCAACGAGAATAACCTAGAGTTGGTAGCAGGCCTCAGTAACGGTAAATCGAAGTAAGAGTTATGGTATAGTATGACCTACCTAGATGCAGTAAAGCCATGCGGTAGAGAACCAGGTCTATGAAATAAGATATAGAAATATTCGTAAGTTCGACAAAGTACCGAGCAAAGAAGTTTAGTATACTTATAGATGCCTAAAGGGACATCTTGTCAAGTTCTATATAGGTTTACGAAATGAGGCCCGGAGGGAAAGGAGAGCAGAGTCGAATAGGCGCACTTACAAGGTCAGAGTCGTATAGGCTGCATGACATAAGGTAACAACAGTTACTAGATTGGAAGGATTCCGACCACAAGTCATGGTGAGAGAAAGACGTCTAAAGGGGGGAATGCACTGGCCTTTGGATTTAATCACAGAACAGTTGCCTAGATGGCAAGGAGAGTTCTAAAATATTCACAAGAGCTATAGGTTATGATAACGATAAGTGCATCAGTCAACATTCGAGGACGAATGTTCCAAAGTGGAGAATGATGTTACATCCCACATTTTTGTCGTAAGTTAATCGACGTAAGCCTGGGAATGAGATTATTTTGAGGTTATAAGTATTATGCTATTTCAAACAAGTGATGAGTAAATTCGTGAAGGTGAGAGGGTAAGCAAATAGAAGAAAATGAATTTCGTCGAAGTTTGACATTTTAAGATAAAATACGGTCCGCGCTACAATACCCCGTATATATGGACTAGCGCCATACAAGGTACCACATGACCATGATATCAAGATATATAAAGTGGGTTAAAAGTGAGTAGTATTTTAAGTAAGTTGAGATAATTCTTAATTATGTGGATAATGGGGTAATTATTATTTTTTGGTGGGAGATTAACCAATTAATTAAGCATATTTGGATAAGATTAAGTACTCCTCAACGTGGCAGCAACACATATCAATCAAGTGACTCTTTAATCACATTGCTAGGTGGCACACTTTGGGAATCAAGTGGGTCCCACAACCACATTTATAAAAGGCTTTCCAAATCCATTTAATTAAGATGCTTATGACTACAAGTAATGGATCTCTTCAGCAAGCAACGTGAATTAAGAGTGATTTGCTTACAAATTTTCATTTCAATATTCATTATTCATTAAGAGTGAGATCTTATGTTTGCTAAGCTAACGGATGAAAGCCACAAAGAGAATGATTATGAAATCATATAATTCCATTCTTGAAATAGTGTTAGCGTGATGTCTATGGATGTAGCAGCAACCTAATTTTGAATTATGTAATAGCAACGTGACTTGCAATTCTAAGGGAGTACGTTACAATCTTTCTCAAGAATATCATATGGATTTTCCCCTATTGCGATCCGCCGTAACGTGTTTTTCACAAAGGACGTGTGTTAGAGGGATTGTCAAGAGAACCGGCTCACGTATGTGAAGGCTATCCCTTTTTTCTTTTTGGCATGATCCAAATGATACAAATGAAATGAGTAAAATACGCAGCTTTCATAAGTGACTCTATTCATAGAAGTATTAGGCTGTCTATATTCTTGATTACCCATGTGTCTTATTATTCTATCATCTGTTTACGGGTCTTAGAAAATACGTAAGTTGATAAAGTTTATTTCATGACATTAATCATACGTATAATGGTCTTATGACGTTCCGAGAGATTTTATTGACATACTTCTCATGCACTGCATATATTTATACATGTACATTGAACCATGACCAGATGGCGTTATATATGCGTATAATATATGTATATGGGATATGGGAAACTTTTACAGCGTTCTATACGCACCACCACCAAATCAGCTGGTATACACTGATGATTTACCCACAGTGGTCGAGATGATATGATGGGATGCCCTCAGAGGCTTGATGATGTTATGAATGCATATACCTATGCATGGTATGACATTTGTATGTATATGCATGACATTATAAATATGAAATGATTCACAGAGTTATTCAGGTTTACATGTTGAGTCTTGTACTCCATATTTGTCTCATGTATATTACTTACTGATTTTCATTCCTTACATACTCGGTACATTATTTGTACTAACATCCCTTTTTCCCGGGGACACTGCGTTTTATGTCTGCAGGTCCCGTTAGACAGGTTGAGAGTCCTCCAATTAGGCTATCAGCTCAGCGGAAGGTGTTGGTGCGCTCCATTTGCTCCGGAGTTGCTATTTGGTCTATCTGATTAGGACATATGTTGATTGGTCTGACAGGGCTCTGTCCCGACCTTTATGATATTTATGTACACTTAGAGGCTTGTAGATAGATGTCATGTATTGGAAAAATTGTATAGCCTTGTCGGCCTATGTTCAGTGTACGAGTAATCATTTTGGCCTTATAGGACCGTATGTCACATGTATAAGTTTTTATATCAGATTGGGTCGTCTTATATTGAGTATTCCCTTATGTTTATTCTGGTTAGCCCATGACGGACCGTTTGGCCCATTTGCCAATGATAGTACGATAAGAAGGATATGTAATGTTGGTACTCGGTTGAGTAAGGCATCGGGTGCCCGTCGTGGCTTATCGGTTTGGGTCGTGAGATCTAGCTCGTGTGGTAGAGCTCAGTTGCAAAAATTCAAACTCCTAAATTCTATATTTTTCATAATACAGTGATATATACATCTAGAAAGATAGTTGGAAAGAGATTGAATGTGGCTGTGGAAGAGTTGAGTCATAGGAACTCGATTTTGCATCATGCTTATGATGAGTAAATGCGAGGTCTTCAGTAGATCATGTGTATACTAAGATGTGTAAGCTTCTTGATAAGGAACCCTAAGGAATGAATATCTATCCACCCATATGGTAAAAATCAATAAGAGAACCAGAAGGTAGATACAAGTTTCAACAAGTAAAATAAGCAAGCTGAAAAAGGGTACGAGGTACCTATTTAGTGAAGATTATCAGTATTTACAATTCAGGCAGAGAAATATAAGCATTCTGAGTTACTTTGAACAGTACCAAAGATATATACAATTGGCCACACCCATCTCAGTTATGCCCTATGGGAGCTAACATATATAGTTTAAGAGAAAGATGAGATATGAGGATCCAACTGGGGTTAGAGTAACCCAAAATGGTGGATGGATTGTAATCACTAGCTAACATTTTTGTAGGATAGTGCAAACGTGGTATTAGCTCTTCTTGTGAGACACCCGGATAGCGCACTCTAGAATAGAATAGTCAGATATGAATGCTAGAAAGTTTAGAAATTTTATAAGATAGGCAGTGGAATCCTAGAAGGGATAAATATTTACCTTAGTATGGCTCCCATCCCTAGTCAAGAGAGAATGTTAGGTGACCCAAAGAGCCAGTAGATGGAGCAAGGGGAGCTAAAAGCGAAAGAATGTTTTGTTGAAGTATTCAGAATAAAGTGATAGACAGAAATATTATCATGAGATAAGAAGATAGTAAATGAAGTATTATGAGTAAGATGTGATAAATGGGTGATAATGGTTAATCAAAATATGACAAAATGACAGAGTCTATAGTCAAGTGAAGGAAAAGACAAGAGGTAACAAGACTTGAGACAATAAAATTGTATAACCATAAAGTCATACCCTCATTTCGAGCAATGAGTTGGTGACTCGAACATGATTACCAGAAGGCTATGTTAGACCCTTGAAGTAATAGAAAGTAGTATGGGTTAGTGAACAAGATAAACTGCACATGAATTGGGGATTTGAAGATTTGATAATAGTCAGCATCGTTAGAATTTCAGAGATAGCGTTCCGCCAATAAAAGAATGGACAACAAAAGAATAACCTTTAAAGTTCATTCAAGAAGATGCTTCCCTAAAGCAAGCATTGTGAACAGAGTTAAGCTTAAAGGACTAAGTGTACCAGTTACACTAGGTGTCACCCTTGTGCATAAGGAATTCAGTTATCTCTGATACAGAAGGGTTACCATAAGGCGAGTAAGGGTCATTGATGATGTGAAAAGATGCCAAAGATGAAGAGGTAAAACATCTATAGTTAGATCGTCGTAGCACTAAATCTTAGTACTCCCCTAAAGGGGGGAAGATGGTGTGATGTGGTATTAAGTTGGAGTTGAGTAGTTAAGGTAACTATGGAATAATAAAGGAAGAATGTGGTAAAAAGTCTAAAGGGATGAGGTTGCATTTATTCAGATCTTATAGATATGTCACGAATCTAGAACATTATACAAGCTCGACGCCGAGGAGAGGCAGTAAGAGTTCCCAGCCAGGATGTTAGTGATAATAAGTGCAAATGGACACTTGATACATCAGGAGCCAGTGAGAGAGGTAGGCTAAGACAAAGGACATATCCCAATAGAGATTACGTGGAATATAGATATGAGAATGGACCAACGAGTAACTAGTAGTTGATTCAGGAAGAACCTAGTTATGGCTAGACAAGAGGATATAGATAAATTGGCAGATTAAGCATGATAAACATAGTGAACCCCAACATAGTGAATTCAGTCTCGCAGATATGACGTCGTAATCCTTGAGAAATATTCAGATAGGAGTTGGGGTAATTAAAGGTACCGTATAGGTGTTACAGAAATGAAAGAGAGTGCCACTGGGAATACAATAAAAAATTTTAGTTCAAAAGCAACCCTATAATCACAAGGGCGCAAAGGTAAGTGACTAGTGATAATTATAGGCGTGCAAGAACATCAAAAGGCGAGCAAGAACATGAGCAAGAACAAGAACATACTCAGTACTTACGTCCCTTTTGCCTGAGGATACTGCGTTTTATGCCTGCAGGTCCCGATATGTACAGGTTGACAGTCCTCCTAATAGGCTATCAGCTGAGTGGAATGTGTTGGTGCACTCCACTTTCTCCGGAGTCGCCTATTTGGTCAGTATGCTTTGGAATGTATAGATTGGTATGTCGTGCCCATGTCCTGGCCTTTATAATGTTTATGTGCTCTTGGTGGCTTATAGACATATGTCATATATATGGATGATTGTATGGCCTTGTCGGCCTATGTGTTGAGTGTACAAATGATCATTTCGGTCCTATATGTCCGTATGTCACATATATAAGTTTGTATTCCATGTTGGGTCATCGTATGTCGAGTATTCCCTTATGTTTTATCCTGGTTATATCATGACAGCCCTTTCGGCTCATTTACCCATGATAGTATGATAATAAATATACGTTATGTAGGTACTCGGTTGAGTAAGGCACTGGGTGCCCGTCGCGGCCCATCAATATAGGTCGTGACAGACTTGGTGCCGGGCACTCAAGCCATTTCTATTCCTCCGTATTGTATAGAACCAACAGAGCTAAAGGAATTGAAAGAGCAACTTCAGGAGCTTCATGATAAGGGGTTCATTAGGCCTAGTATGTCACCTTAGTGTCACGCCCCAAAATCGAGGAGCGCGACCTATGCTTAACAGAGTGAACCCGGCCGAGCAAGCCTCTATATATATATATATATATGCGTTCATCAAATAAAGTGATCATGTCTGCAATACCAATTACTTTCCATTAGTTACTTCATTTTAAAGTCTCAATTTCACATACATTTTTCATAATCTGACGTGGAAATAGTAATTCAAACACAACATAATGAGTTTGACTTCCCCAATACCCATGCACAACCCACATAGTGTCTACGGAGCCTCTAAAATATGCAAAGGAGTACAATAATAGTGCCGGCAACAAGGCCCCGACTATACCTCACAGCGTGATAACAAAATGTACAAAAGCTACATGACCCCGAAATGAGGTAGGGCTCACCAAGTTTTCTAGGAGGAAGGTGTACTGCTATTGCTGATCAACATTTCTTACTATGGAACCACCTACATCCATTTAAAGATGTAGCGCCCCCGGCAAAAGGGACAATAGTACTGTCGAATAGTACTAGTATGTAAAACGAAACACCATCTCAATAGAATGAATAATAATACAAATGGGGAAACAATCACGAGTTCAATAAGAGCTTCAAACAATACTAAAACATCAAATAAGGATCACATAAATTCTCAAGTCGATTTCCATGTTATTAGATTGGGTGATGTTTATTGCCAATGTACCATAATTCACAATACCACCATGTTCTTACACGGAGTTCGATCACAACCCGATCAGCTAGGTTGTCTTATTTGAGACATAACCCATAACCACAATTGCATCAGAATTTCTAGCACAGTCATCACCATGTGTGCGGCATAGCGTCCGATCACGGCCCAATCGGCTAGGCCGTCTCACCCAAGATGTTACCCTTTTCAGTCAATCATCTCACCTCATACTTCTTTCATATTCATTCGATTCATTGGCACTAGTGATTACGATTACAAAGTCATTCGCTTTTCCACATTCGAATATCATTATCATTATCAACAACAATAGAGCTTCCCATTCAAGACATTAAATTCACATATGAGCAAATTGGTAAATCTTAGGCACATAGAGGCTTTTCATACAATTTGGCATAACAACCCTTATTTCGATCTTGACATGAAGTCTTAACATTTCTAACATATATTCCACATTATGAACACATCCTCAAATGTCAAGATGACATGATGAAGCATTTAGAATAAACATTGAACATATATCCTTCAACACAACCACATTAGGAATAGCCAATTCAATAATGATCAAGGACTTACTCCAATTATATGAACATCGGGGGTTTCGATTCTAAGAAGAAGGGGGTTCAACCATCATACCTCAATTGAGCTTCTCAAACTATAAAACGATCCGGAATTCTTAGCAACTTCAATCTATTTTAAAAATATAACAACAACAACCAAAATTAGGAAAATGATCATGGTTTTAGCTTATTTGAGCATATTATCAAATACTAGGTGTGCATCAATGTTTTAAGGCCCTTTTTGTGGAAGATTCCAACATTCCCCAACCCATTCTCTACCATTTTTAGCTCACAACCTTACCACATACTTCAAGGATATATTCATGCAAGACTACACCCCCTCACCCAATATTTGTCTCTCTATTTAACCCATTTTTGTAAACTTTCGAAATTGAGAGCTAGGTCATAGATTCTCACCTTTAGGGTGAAGACTTCCTTTATTAATCCTCAATGGTTGAGCAAGAATTGATGGATAGACGGTTGAAGGTTGCTCCCTCACTCTAAGAACTCTCTCTCTCACTCTAGAATATCATAAATATTCTCAAAATGAGCTATGGTACATGTTTTAACAAAATAGGGTCGGGTTTAAAAACCCTAAAAGATGAAGCCCTGAAATAGGATATGCGATTGCATATGCGATCGTACAATGGTTATGTGGTCCGCATATTGGCCGCATAATCTGAGTGCCAGAACTAGAAAAGGAACTGACCGGAGCTGCGGTCACTATGCGGCCTGCAGACATGTTCTGCGGTCGCATAATGCACTGCAGAATCTCCCTCCGCAAAACTTCAAGATGGATTGTGCGACCAGAGTTGGGCCCGCGATACAATTATGCGGTCGTATAATAGACCGCAAAAATGACATCAAAATGGCCCAGAAAATTGACTCACTCTGCGACCATTCTGCGGTCCACAGAGTGGTTTTGCGGACATAGAATAGGCCATAGAAATGCCTATTTCTTCGCAATATTTTCTTTCAACTCCCCAACACACTGTTCAATCCAAAAATTCCGAACCGCAGCTCACAAGCCTGATGCGAAATGTTTTTTCTATTATTAACCTCTACGCCTACCCCAACATCACAGAACCCTGACTTTTAGGAAAACTGTTCACGGGGCTTTACACCTAGCGTGCACTGGTTTTGTTTGTGACGAAGAAGGATGCTACTATGCGGATGTGCATCAGCTATATGCAGTTGAACAAAGTTACAATTACGAACAAGTATTCTTTGTCGTGCATTGATGACTTATTTGACCAGGTTTAGGGAGCTAGAGTATTTTATAAGAATACTTTGAGGTCTGGGTATCACCAGTTGATGATTCGGGACTCAAATATTTTGAAGACGACATTTAGGACTCATTATGCCACTATGAGTTCCTTGTGATGTTTTTAGGCTGACCAATGCTTAGCAAACCCTATCTTCCTTAGAACATGCATCAAGTACTTCCAAGAGACCCTATCACGTGCCTTGGAGATGTCCCATTTAATCACAACATTGGCTAGCTTAGATCTCAACCTTATATCAGTAACTATCTCTTGTGTAAGAAGGATGTTTTCAAATATACTCCCACCCTTCACAAAGCCAGATTGGTTAGGTGATATCAAGGCAGGTAACAACTTCTCCAATATATCTTGTATCACCCTGGAAATCACCTTGTTGATGAAATTGCTCAAACTTAAAGGCCTAAGGTCAGAGAAAGTTCGCACCATAGAGTTCTTAGGCAGCAGTACCAAGTTGGTGTGTGTGACGGACTTAGGCAGTGTAGCACCTCCATAGAAATGCAGTATCATGTTGTTAATATCATAACCAACAATATCCCAACATTCTTGATAAAATGTTCCAGTGAATCTATCAGGATCACTTGCACTATCCCCACTAAGCTCACACAATGAATCCTTGACCTCATCAAGATCAGGGTATCTACATAGCTCCAGATTTTGTTCATCAGTCACCATAGTAGGCACATTTTCAAGAATTAAAAAATCTATAGGATCAACTTCTTTTGTGAACTTATTCTTGTAAAATTCCACTGCAGCAGTAGCCAATTGATCATGTCCCTCTATCCATATTCCTCCTCCATTTTGGATCCTCTTCCGTTGCAACTTCTTCCTTTTGCCATTCACATGATTGTGAAAAAAGCTAGTATTTCTATCTCCCTCAGTAAACCAAGTCATCCTAGCTTTCTGCTTCCAATATTGCTCCTTAATACTCAAGTACTTCTTCAGTTCTGCCTCGGCCTATTGTAGCACAATCCTATTAGCAATTGTTGGTTCTTCCTCAAACGAAAAATCTTTCACCTTTACAATATCTTCCAAGATTGCCAATTGCTTGAAGATGTCACCATAAGTGGATTTACTCTATTTGGATAGTGCAACTTTTACATTCTTCAATTTGTGCTTGAACATAAGAAAAAAGGGTCCTCAATGAAGTCTGCTTGCCAATTCTGTCTTACCACTTCTTTAAAAGTCTCATGTTTTGTCCAAAAGTTGAGGAATCTAAATGGTCTCCACAACTCATGAACAATGGAGCATGATCAGAGGCAGTTTTTATCAAATGTTCAACCTCAATAGTAAGAAATAGATTCTGGAAAGGAAGATTCAAAAAAATCATTTCCGGTCTCTTTAAGATACACTCATCATTAGGCCTTCCATTCCACCAAGTAAAAGGACTCCCTTTGTAGACTAAATGAAACAATCCACCGGAATTAGCACAATATGCAAAGTCTTCATATTTTGAAGGATACACTGGACTACCACCAATCTTTTCATCTTCATTAAGTATCACATTGAAGTCTCCACCAACCATCCATGGCATCTCGATATCACTTGCAAGATAGTACAAGTTATCCCACAGTTCTAGCCTCTCAAGAGATGGGCATTTTGCATATAAAAAGGTCATCATAACTTGTTGGCCAATGTCATGATGAAACACCTTAACAATCACATGTTGTGCAGTTTCCTGATCATTCTCCCTTTGATTGTTGGAATTGTCTTCTTGGTTTTCTTTATAATTCTCCTCCACTACCTCGACTTCATGTCACGCCCCAACCTCGGGAAGCATGACGAATGCTCAACCGAGGGAACCCGACCGAGCAAGCCTAATAGATACTTTCTACTGACTCACCCATGATCAAGAGAAGACATGATTTCATTAGTTAGACAGTAGGAAGTTCATACATACAATACTAAATCATTTCATTAGTTGCTTCACTACTAAGTCTCAAAATACACATGTTCACACCTTCATGGTTCAATGTGGAACAAGTGATTTAATCACAACACAACTTGTTTAACACTCCCAACACCCATACACAACCCACACTTAGTCTACGGAGCCTCTAAAAATGCCAAAGAGTACAATGATAGTGCCGGAAACAAAGCTTCGACTATACCTCAAAACACATAAGAAACAAAAGATGCACAACCTCAGAATGAGATGGGGCTCACCAAGTCAGCTGGGAAGAATGAGCACTGCTATCACTGGTCAGTATGCTCCACTGTGGAACCACCTGCATCAATTAAAGATGTAGCGCCCCCGACAAAAGGGACGTTAGTATATGTCGAATAGTACTAGTATGAAAACCAAACACCAATTTAAGAACTCGGAAATACAGTATGAATATGATGAATCAAGACGACAATAGAATATCATAGATAGCCATTTAAACTAATGCAAGCTTATCAAGAGCAGTCATTAATATTTATAGAATTCAAGATGAGATCCTTTGTAACCATTTCCACACAAAGCGGCCCTGCCGCCTCACCATAATGTATGCGGGTGGAGGTGTAAACACAATACCAAAACCCTACTCAAGCGGCCATGTCGCCTCACCCCAAGAAGGTGACAGATTCGAGCCAAAATTCACATTTTGAAAATTTTGCGTACAATTGGTGCTGATGAAGAGTCTGCAAAACTTCCCTTAGATGTTCGGCATGGTCCTCTCGACCTTGTGAATATACAAGAATATGGTCAATGAATACTTTGACGAAGGAATAGAGAAAAGGCTTGAAAACCCGATTCATAAGATCCATGAAAGCTGTCGGGGCATTTGTTAGCCTAAAGGACATTCCCAGAAATTCAAACTGCCCATACCAGGTCCTGAAAGATGTTTTCGGAATATCCTACTCCCTGATCATCAATTGGTGGTACCCGGACCGTAAATCAATTTTGGAGAAGTACCTAGCACCCTGTAACTGATAAAACAAATCATCTATTCTTGGTAATGGGTATTTGTTTTTTATTGTGACTTTGTTGAGCTGTCAGTAGTCAATACACATACTCAGTGATCCATTTTTCTTCCTCACAAAGAGAACCGGTGCACCCCATGGTGACCCACTTGGTCGGATGAAACCTTTCTCTAACAAAGCCTTTAATTTTTCCTTTAGCTCCTTCAATTCTGCTGGTGCCATCTTGTAGCGCGAAATAAATATAGGCTGCGTGCCTGGCATCACATCAATCCCAAAATAAATCTCCCTGTCTGGTGAAATCCCAGGGAGCTCATCAGGAAAGACCTGCGGAAATTCACTCACCACTGGCACAAAATCGAGTGTAGGTGCCTTAACATCGGTGTCTACAACGCGGACCAAATGATAGATGCACCCCTTATTAATCATCTTGTAGCCTTAAGGTAAGAAATAAAACTACCTTTTGGCATTACATTATCCCTCTTCCACTCAACAACTGTCTTATTTGGAAATTCAAACCTCACCGTCCAAGTTCGGCAATCGAGTTTGGCAAAACATGAATAAAGCCAATCCATTCCCATAATTACAACAAAATCGACCATCCCAAATTCAATGAGATCGGCCACGGTGTCCCGACCACGTACAGTGACAACACAACCCCTATAAACTCGTGCAACCACAATAGACTTGCCAACCAGAGTAGATACAGAAAACGATTCAGGAAGTTGTTCCGATTCTATCCCAAATTCCATAGCAACATAAGGGGTAACATAGGACAAAGTAGAACCAGGATCAATAAGAGCATATACATCATGATATTGGACAATCAATATACCTGTGACAATATCTTGAGAAGCCTCTGAATCCCGACGCCTCCGCATAGCATAAATTCTACTGGGCCCTCCCAAATTTTGTGCACCACCCCTAGCTTCACCATGCCTTACAAGGGCTGGGGTGCCTCGAGCTAGAGGTGATGTGGATGTAGTAGCTGTAGAATTAGCTGGATGCACCGTACCTCTGCCCATATTTCGGCGAGACGAGCGGCAATTCTTCTGAATGTGACCCCTCACACCGCACCCATATCATATAGGTAGGTCTATGAAGCAAGCCCCAAAGTTCATCCTCCCACAATTAGGGCATGGGAGCCTCCGATGATGAAACCTTCTGTTGGGCCGACCCTGCTGGTGGGGTCCCCTGTTACCCTGACTGGGTCCAGATGACTGTGCACTCATCGAAGACTACGCGAATGATTGAGATGGTCTTGATGACCCTCCCCTGAATGCCGACCTACCACCACCACCACCATAAGAACTACCAAAGTTGCCCGCGGATCGGGCCTTGCTGCTACTCTGATGCTCCATTCTATTCTTCAATTTGTGGGTCCCTGTGGCTTGAGCAAATGCCACCATCTTACCATAGTTCATATCGAAATTCAAGGCAATTGTAGCGGCCTTATTAATAACTAACGGGCTAAGGCCATGTACAAATCGGCGCACTCTGGCCTCCATAGTGGGCAACATGTGAATAGCATACTTGGACAGGTGCGCAAACTTTATATGATACTCCCACAGATTCATACTACCCTTCTTCAGGGTTTCAAACTCAGCGGTACGGGCTGCCTTAGTTTCGGCAGGCAAGAAATGATCCATAAAGGCATCGGTGAACTCGCCCCACCTTGCAGAGGGCTTCCCTCCTCACGGGATTCCTCCCATAACTCAAACCAAGAATAGGCCACCCCTTTCAAGAGGTAGGAGGTAAACTCCACTCCCTCTGTCTCTATAGCATGCATAACCCAGAGAGTCTTGTGCATCTCATCAATGAAGTCATGGGGTCATCCTTGGGATTAGTACCCGTAGACACTAGAGGATCTAACTGAAGAAACTTATTCACCCTGGAACTAGCAGATTCTCCTGGCTGATTGGAAGAAGTAGGCCTAACACTTGATCTCTAGGCCTAAGAAGATACTATCTGTGCCAACATCGATATGGCTCCCCTAAGATCAATATCAGAAACACCAGAATCGGAAGCTGGAGCTGGAGTTGAAACTGGAATATCAGTTGGAGGAACCGCTACACCCCCAGTAGGTGCAGGCACTGGTGTGGCCTGAACAGGTGTAGTGGAATCAGGCAATGTAGCAGTCGGGGGATTATCCTCACCCCTCGGGTGTTCACCCGCCTCACTAAGTAAAGGGTCAACTGCAACTCTTAAGGCAGCATTGGCTCGTTGGCCAGTTCTTGCTCTCTTCTTAGGTTCCATGTACTGAAAATTAGAGCAGCGCACGAGTTAAAAGAGGAAAAATCTTACAATCACCTTTATCGCACGATCGAGAACATGAAAGAATTGTATTATTTTTAAATGTCCAAGTAGCCTCAGACTTATAGATGTGGTCGACAACACACCGATAAGGAGGACTCTACTAGACACGGCTCCAAGACATCCTAGGACACTTTAAAACCTGGCTCTGATACCAAGTTTGTCACACCCCAACCTCGAGAAGCGCGACCAGCGCTCAACCAAGTGAACCCGGCTGAGCAAGCCTAATAGATACTTTCTACTCGACTCACCCATGATCAAGAGAAGACATGATTTCATTAATTAGATAGTAGGGCGTTTATACATACAACACTAAATCGTTTCATTAGTTGCTTCACTACTAAGTCTCAAAATACACATATTCACACCTTCATGGTTCAAATTGGAACAATTGATTTAATCACAACACAACTTGTTTAACACTCCCAACACCCATACATAACCCACACTTAGTCTACGGAGCCTCTATAAATACCAAAGAGTATAATGATAGTGTCGGCAACAATTCTCCGACTATACCTCAAAACATATAAGAAACAAAAGATGCACAACCCCGGAATGAGATGGGGCTCACCAAGTCAGGTGGGAAGAATGAGCACTACTATCACTGGTCAGTATCCTCCGCTGTGGAACCACTTGCATCCATTAAAGATGCAGCGCGTCCGTTAAAAGGGACGTTAGTACATGTCAAATAATACTAGTATGAAAACCAAACACCAATTTAAGAACTCGGAAATACAGTATGAATATGATCAATCAAGGCGACAATAAAATAACATAGATAGCCGTTTAATACAAAAAAAAGCTTATCAAGAGCAGTCATTAACATTTATAGAATTTAAGATGAGATCCTTTGTAACCATTTCCACATAAAGTGGCCCCGCTGCCTCACCCCAATGTATACGGGTGGAGGTGTAACCGCAATACCCAAACTCTACTCAAGTGGCCCTGCCACCTCACCCCAATGTATGCGGGTGGGGGATGTAAACACAGTACCCATTTTCACACAAAGCGTCCCCGCCGCCTCACCCCAATATATGCGGGTGGAAGTGCATCATCGATACCAATACCTACACAAAGCTGCCATGACACCTTACCCCAATATATATATGTGGGTGGTGGTGCAATAACAATACCAAAATCATACACAAAGCGGCCCTGCCGCCTCACACTAATATATGCGGGGGGAGGTGTAACCCAATCACAATCTCTACACGATGTAGCTCAGGATGAAATACCCAGCAATCAAGCTCACTGTGCCCTTGCTTCTTACAAGTCTTAGAATACTTTGGCATGTAGTCATACTTAATCTTGATCCATTTGAACTCCTCAGGCCCAGACTCATCTTCCTCATCTACAATGTTAATTCTTTGGGGGAACTTAGACACTAACTTAGACACTAATCTATTGCTTCATCATACCTTTACACAACTAGGTCGGGTACCATTTTGACTTGCAAGATCAACATGCAAAGGATTACCTACTGCACTAGCTAATGAAAAACAACTCCCTACCAAAGAAATTAGGTGGTAATTCTGGAAAACTGATCCCAACTACAACAATTGGTGTTTCTTCCTCAGGCTTCCACTATGGATTTGACTTCGTGCACCTTATCTGCCACATCTCACCTTGATCTTTCAAATAGAACGCAGGCTTAGAAAGAAGATAAATATAATCCTCCATTAATGACAACCTTATCAGCACATGATTATCTTCAATTAAACCTATTGAGCAGGCTCCTTTAATCTCACATTGGATGGGAATAACTTTACGTAATTCACTAATAACAGGCTTCCCATAAGACAATTTTCCAAGAACTGCCAGTTGAAGGCCTTGCTGCACGGTTGATTGTTTCACTTCTTGTTTCTTCCACTTGATTATGGGTTCACCATGAAGAAACTCGACTGGTTTGATAGGTATTTTGGCTAGGGTTTGCATGGCCGCATTTAATGAAGCAAGCTGTAGTAATTTAGCATAGTTTTGCTTTTAATTAGGGTTGGTAGAGGTTGTTTGGGGCAGTGAGAGTGGTGAGAACGACTGACCAGACTGGCTAGTGGCTGGAGAGGCCATGAATGGCTCGCAAAATCTTTGAGGGTCGTCGCAGTTGCCTGATCGCCAGAGCTCTCATGCTAGGGTTTTTATCGCCCGCTTTTATCACTTGTTTATTCTTTGTTTCCATTAGGTGATTATCGCTTCCATTATTAGCTTTATACTGATATATTGCATATGTTATTATGTTTACTAGGTGTCTTGACTTGTACCTCATCATTACTCCATCGAGGTTAGTCTTGGTACTTACTGGGTACCGATTGTGATGTACTTATGCTACACTTCTATACATTTTTGGTCAGATCCAGGTTGTCACACCCCAACCTCGGGGAGCGCAATCGGCGCTCAACAGAGTTACCCCGGTCGAGCAAGCCTGCACTGTGTCGTCTACCCAACTGACCCACAAATAAAAAGAAGAATGCATTTCATTAATTAGTCAGTAAGAAGTCATGTGAACAACACCAATTCATTTCAATTAGTTACGTCATTAACAAGTCTTCAAAACAGTACGTTGTACAGTCATAGTTAAAGTTGAACAAATGATACACTTATAACATTTTTAGTTTAACCTTTCCAAAAATAGATACATCCCACACTATGTCTACGAAGCCTCCAACAGGGACACAAGAGTGCTATCATAGTGCCGGCAATAAGGCCCAGGCTATACCTCAAAACGCTATGTACAAAGGATAAAAGATACAAGACCCCGAAATGAAGTGGGGCTCACCAAATAAACCGAGGAGAGGGTGTGCTACTATCACTGATCAATACCACTTTTTATGGAACCACCTGCATTCATTAAAGATGCAGTGCCTCCAATAAAAGGGACGTTAGTACATATGGAATAGTACTAGTATGTAAAACTAAACACCCTCTCAATAGAACGAGCAACAATAAACGAATAATAAAACATGAAATTAATAAAAGACTCAAGCAGTATCAAGGTGTCAAGTAAAGGTTCAAATAGGTCTCAAAAATTTAAGTTGGGAGATCTTTAGTACCGATACACCACCGTGTTTTAGCAAGGTGTCTGATCTCAGCCCGATCGGCTAAGACGTCTCACATAGAGATGTACACTCAGAATACCACCATGGGAGCGGCATGGCATCCGATCTCAGCCCGATCGACTAAGCCGTCTCAGCAAATTGTCGTGTGGATCGACATCACATCACATCTCGCTAGCAATAATCTCATCCCATTTAAGGGGAAAAAATCTCAACACACCAATCTCATCCCATGGAAGGGGAAACAGTCTCATCAAGGTTTGAACACCTTGTGAGTTACCCTTGAGAAATCTTCAAGGTTTGATCAAATGACTTAGAACTCCTCTTCTCACTCTAGACTACCTTACTCTCTTTCTAAAATATAAGTTTGAACCTTCTAAAATGACCCTTAACAGTGTTTTATAACAATGGGGTCGGGTTTATAAAACCAATAAAATGAAACTCTGGAACACAATCTGCGATCACATATTCGACCGCATAATGATTCTGCGGTCCGCAAAATAGGCCGCGAAATGGCCCTCAGGAACTGGGCAATTCTACCCTACTCTGCGGCCATTCTGCGGTCCGCAGACCTGTTCTGCGGTCGCATAATGCGCCGCCGAACTTCCCTCCAGAAATTTTTCATGTTGGTTCTGCGGTCGATGTGCGGTCCGCGAAACGGTTTTGTGGTCGTATAGCTAACCGCAAAATATCATCTAAACTTGCCCAGTTACCTTCTTCACTATGCGGCCATTCGGCGGCCCGAAGAGTGATTCTGCGGCAGCATAGTGGGCCGCAGAAATGTCTTTTTCTACAAAACATTTTCCTTTACTCCTAGTACACTGTTCAACCCAAAATTTTGGGCACCACGACAACTCGGGTTTTTAGGCAAACTTTTACGGGGCCTTACATCCTCCCCCACTTAAGATCATTCGTCCTCGAATGAGGGCTAAAATCCACCATTAGAAACCAATGCGACTCAACTGCTATGACACACACCAACAGTTCCCAAATTTCGACTAACTCCCCAAATTTCTAAACTTTTTGCTAGAGTTTCCCCCGTAACTAGTCCTATCCACCTGTCAGAGGATCCTTAAACCAATCCTAACATCACAACCACAGCACAACAATGCAAAATAATACAGAAACAACACCGGCAACAACGCCATAAACATTGCATTACCAAGAGGGAATATTCTTAATATAAGTTGTACAAGGGAAATTATGGTTTGCAGAAAATTAGTTCTTAACATCGTCGATACAATTACATAGCTATTCAAATAAATTAGGGTAATTCTTCTTCATTTCTTCCTTGGACTCCCAGGTGGCCTCTTCAAATTGTGTGTTTCGCCACAACATTTTCACGGAGGCAATTCATTTGTTCCTCAACTTTCGAACTTGCCTATCAAGAATGGCAACTGGAATTTCTTCATATGTCAATTCTTTGTTAACCTCAATAGTTTCGACCAGAACAATAAGCGATGGATCTCTAACCACCTTCTTCGACATGGATACATGAAGCACTGGGTGCACTAAGGATATCTTTGGAGGTAGTTCTAGCATGTAAGCTACCTGGCCAATCCTCTGAATGATTTTGTAAGGTCCGACATACCTCAAACTCAATTTTCCTTTCTTACCGAACTGCATTATACCCTTCATAGGGGAAACCTACAAGAATACTCAATCATCATCTTTGAACTCCAAATCCCTACGACGAACATCTGAATAGAACTTCTGACGATTCTGAGCAGTTTTCAACCGCTCCTCAAACGGCGCCATCTTAACTCTGGCATGGTAACTGTTATTGTAGGCAAACTCTATGAGCGGCAAATGATCATCCCAGCTACGTTTGAAGTCAAGTACACAAGCACGCAACATATCCTCAATCGTCTGAATAGTCCGCTCTGCCCGCCCGTCGGTCTGTAGATGGAAGGTTGTACCAAGATTCACTTGAGTACCTAAACCTTGCTAAACTTTCCTTCAAAAATAAGTTGTGAATTGTGCTGCTCGATCTGAGATAATAGAAACTATAGTGCCATGCAACTTGACTATTTCCTTAATATACAATTGAGCATACTGTTCTATTATGTCGTTAGCCTTAACCGGCAAAAAATGCGCTGCCTTTGTGAGTCGATCCATAATAAGACAAATCGCGTCAAACATACGAGGAGTGCGCGGTAGTCCTACTACAAAGTCCATGTTAATCATTTCCCCCTTCCACATTGGAATTTCTATGTTCTGTGCCAACCCACTAGGCCTTTGGTGTTCGACCTTCACTTGCTGACAATTTGGACATCTCGCCAAAAAGTCCGCTACATTCCACTTCATATAGTTCCACATATAGACTTCCCTAAGATCATGATATATCTTTGTAGAGCCCGGGTGCATGGAATACCTAGAAGTGTGAGCCTCGATCATGATTCTTTCCCGGAGACCATCCACATTTGGAAAACATAGATGCCCTTGGTACCTTAAGGTACCATCATCCATGCCAAGAGAAAAGGCCATGGTCTTATGTTTATGAATCCCCTCCTTCAGTTGTACCGACAATGGATCATTGAATTGCTTCTCCTTGACTTCCACCACAAGCGACGATTCAGCTCTATTTTGCACAATCACCCCTCCTTCACTAGAGTCCGAGATGAACTCCCAAACTAGAAACTGGTGAACCTCCTTGGCCAAAGGCCTTTGATATGACTCCAAGTGAGCCAAACTACCAATAGATTTCCGGCTAAGAGAAACATCCACAACATTAGCCTTCCCTGGATGATACAGAATATCGATTCCGTAATCCTTGAGTAACTCAAGCCATCTCATCTGCCTCAGATTCAATTCCTTCTGTTTGAAAATGTATTGTAGGCTCTTATGGTCCGTGAATATATCTACATATACCCCATACAAATAATGACGCCAAATCTTCAATGCAAAATATCATCGCCGCAAGCTCTAAGTCATGTGTTGGATAATTCTTTTCATGATTCTTGAGTTACCTAGAAGCATAGGATATCACACACACCCAAGTCCGATGAAAGAATGTGACATATTCAAGACAAAATTCACATTTAAAAAACTTCACATATAACTAGTGCTGATACAGGGTCTACAAAACTACGCTGAGATGATCGACATGGTCCTCCCGACTCAGCGAATATACAAGGATATCATCAATAAACACTATTAGGAAGGAGTCAAGAAAAGGCTTGAGGACTCAGTTCATAAGATCCATGAAAGATGCTGGGCATTTGTTAGCCCAAAAGACATCACCAGAAATTCAAAGAGCCCATACCGCATCTTGAAAGATGTTCTCGGAATATCCTGCTCCCTGATCTTCAATTGGTGATGCCCGAGTCTTAAATCAATCTTGGAGAAGTACTTAGCACCTTGCAATTGGTCAAACAAGTCATCTATCCTTGGTAGTGGGCACTTATTCTTTATTGTGACCTTGTTGAGCTGTCGATAGTCAATACACATTCTTAGCGACCCATCCTTCTTTCTTACAAAGAGGATCGGTGCGCCCCAAGGCGACACACTTGGCTGGATGAAACCCTTTTCTAACAAATCTTTCAATTATACTTTTAGCTCCTTCAATTCTGCTGGTACCATTATGTAGGATGGAATAGATATAGGTTGCATTCCTAGCATCACATCAATCCCAAAATCAAGCTCACTGTCAGGCGGGATCCCAGGGAGCTCATCCGGAAAAGCTCTGAAAATTCATTCACAACAGGCACAGACTCAAGTGTAGGTGCCTCAGCATCGGTGTCCATAACCCGAACCCAATGGTAAATACACCATTTGTTAATCATCTTTGTGGCCTTAAGGTAAGAAATAAACCTACCCTTCGACACCATATTATCCCTCTTCCATTCAATCACTGAGTCATTTGGGAATTCAAACCTAACGGTTCTGGTTCGACAGTCAAGCTTGCAAAAACATGAATAAAGACAATCCATTCCCATTATTACATCAAAATCAACCATCCCTAACTCAATGAGATCGACCATGGTGTCCCGACCATGCACCGTGACAACATAATCCCTATAAACCCATGTGGTCACGATATACTCCCCAATCGGAGTAGATACAGAGAAAGGCTCATGGAGTTGTTCCGGTTCTATCCCAAATCCCTTAGCAACATAGGAAGTAATATAGGACAAAGTGGAACCGAGATTAATAAGAGCATACACATCATGAGATTGGACAGTCAATATACATGTGACAAAGTTTGGAGAAGCCTCTGAACTCTATGACCCCTCATAGCATAGAAACGACTGGGTCCTCCCGAACTCTGTGCGCCACCTCTAACTGCACCACGCCCTACAGTTGTTAGGGTGCCTCGAGCTGGAGGAGGTTCTATGAATGTAGTAGTTGCAGAACTGGTTGGCTGTGCTGAACCTCTGCCCATGCTCTGGTGAGATGAACGACAATCCCTCTGAATGTGACCGCTCATACCACACACGTGGCATATGGGCTGGTCCATGTAACAGTCCCCAAAGTGCATCTTCCCACACCTAGGTCATGGGGGCCTCCGCTGCTACTTAAATATCCCACTAGACCAACCTTGTTGGTGGGATCCCCTATTGCCCTGGATGGGCCTGAAACGGTTCCTTTGCTGCTGACTGGGCCCCGATGGCGGTGCACTGACTCAAGACTGAGTAAAAGATTGGGATGGCCCTAATGACCCTCATCTGAAAGTTATCCTACCACCACCATCACCACCAGAAGTACCACTAAAGTTACCCGCTGATCGGGCCCTATTGCTACTCTCTCGCTCCATTCTATTCTTCAGTTTGCGGGTCTCTGTGGCTTGAGAAACTGCCACCATCTTACCATAGTTCATATCAGAGTTCAAGGCAACTGTAGTGGCCTCATTAATAACTAAGGAGCTAAGGCCCTGCACAAACCGGCACACTCTAGCCTCTATAGTGGGCAACATGTAGATGGCATATTTGGACAGGCGCACTAATCTCATATGATACTCCCACACACTCATGCTCCCCTGTTTCAGATTCTCAAACTCAGCGGCATGGTCTGCCTTAATCTCAACAGGCAATAAATTATAAATACAAGCATCGACGAACTCACTCCATTTAGTCGGAGGGCTTCTCTCCTCATGGTAATCCTCCCACATTTCAAACCAAGAATAGTCCACCCCTTTTAGGCGGTAGGAGGACAACTCTGCTCCCTCTGTCTCAGTAGCACGCTTAACTAGGAGAGTCTTATGCATCTCATCAATGAAGTTTTGGGGGTCCAGTTGGAGAAATCTGTTTGCCCTGGAACTTGTGGAATGTCCTGGCAGACTAGAAGAACTGGAAGCTACATTTGATGTTTTGGCCTTGAAGCCACTATTTGAGCCAACATATGAATGGCTCCCCTAAGATCCCCATCAGATACATCGGAACCGGAAGTTGGGGCTGGATGTGGAACTGGAATATCAGTTGGAGGGATCGTTGCACCCTCAGTAGGAATAGGGACAGGTGCAGTCTGATCAGGTGTAGTAAAATCAGGTAGTGTAGTAGTCGGGGGAATGTTCTCACCCCTCGGGTGCTCACCTGCATCATCAACTATCGAATCAGTTGCCATTCCTCGGGTGACATTGGCTCCTTGGCTAGTTCTTCCCTTCTTCCTAGGCGCTACATGTAGGTGTTATTCTTAATATACGCAACATGTTATGGGGGCTACGCACGTATGAGGTGACCAGTGTCTGTGCGTATGCTAGGATTTTTGGTTATGTTCGGGTAGACTTAGACTCACGTCATGTTTAAATTATACTATTTGAGTGTTTATTGCCTGTTTAAATGCTTTAATTTACATTTATCATGAGACTAAACTCGCATAGAGTATCGTACTCACTTTTTAGATATTCAACGAGCTACTTGATTAGCCATGGAAATTGTGCTTCCCTTACGAATTTCTTCCGCGTTGTGCGTGTTCATCGACAACTTTAGTTAAATTTCATGACTCACACGTACATTCATGAGTGGGGTCAAGGACCCGTTAAAGCTACTTATTATTATGGGATCAGGTCGTTCGCCTCGGCAGGATTATGTACCACACTCTTATGGGATCGCGTCGTTTGCCTCGATAATTTCATGAAACACTCTTATGGGATCGGGCCATTCTCCTCGAGATACTCTTATGGGATCAGGCCATTTGCCTCGGCATACTCTCATAGAATCAAGCCATTTGCCTAAGCATACTATTATGGGATCAGGTCGTTCTCCTCGGTAAGATATTGTACCACACTCTTGTGGGATCAAGCCTTTCGCCTTGGCAGTATCGAGTATCATATTCTTATGGGATCGGGCCATTCGCCTTGGCAGTATCATATTCTTATGGGATCGGGCCGTTCACCTCGGCCGTATCATGTATGATATTCTTATGGGATCGAGTCGTTTGCCTCGATATTTCTATAAAACCACTCTTATGGGATCGGGCTGCTCGCCTAAGTAGAATCGTGCGAAATAATAGATAAGAAGTTTGCGTATTCATGAATTTTCCAAACATGAGATGTGACCATTGATTTGGTGTTGACCATTACGTACTCCATTTGATAGGTATCCAGTATTTGAGGACTTTCTGTGCACCGTTCAGCTATAGATTGTATTATTTGCTTTTACCTGTACTCATTGTTACCTACCATTTTTTGTATTTGCCTACTTTATTATATTTGATTTGCTGGACCACTAGTAAGTGTCAATGTCGACCCCTCCTCACTACCTCTTCGGGGTTAGACTAGATATTTAATGGGTACACGTTGATTTATGTACTCATGCTGCACTTCTACACTAAATGTGCAGGATTTAACAGGTTCATTTGATGGTCACTTTGGCGTGGAGGAGCAACTGCAGAGGGGAATCTATGGTGAGTTGTACTCCTTGCCACGATTCGCAACACACAGAATTTCTATCATAATTATTTACCTCATCTTGTCTACCTTCTATTCCAGACATATGATATATTGTTATTGTACTTCCTAGTAAATGATCATGCACTTGTGATACTGGGTTCTGGGGTGTTCTAGAATTTGTGTACAGTTGCTTACATTGACAGACTTTTACTTTATATTTCATTTAAATTGTACGTACCTACTATTTTTATTGCATTGATCTCTCTATCTAATAAGATTCATGATTTCAAAAATAATAAAATGAATAATTAAGCTGATAGTTCACTATTGGCTTGCCTAACGACGCCGTTGGGTGCCATCACGACCTATAATGGATTTTGGGTCGTGAAAAATTAAGTCTATTTAAATTAATTTTAAAAGGTTAAAGACTAAAATGGTTACAATTGCAATTACATAATCGAAGGAGAAATTTCTATTTGTTAAATTAAAACCAGCCCAAACACCAGCCCAATTATCCATCTGACCCAGTCCAAACAACTCCTCTACTCCACCTTCTCACCCTCTCTAAACCAATCATAACCCGCCATGTAGCTCCCCAATCCCACTCACACAATAAACACAAACACATATGGACAGTTGATCCAATTAATCAACGGTCGACAATTAATCTCCGTTTTCTTTTTATTTTTAACTCCTACAAAATTTCATCATGATAGTTGGATTAGAAGAATCCAACGGCCACCGTTTTCCCCAAAATTAAACCTTTTACCAAATTTAGTTCCCAAAAAATTGGAGTTGTTGATTAAACGATCTAATGGCTCACGTTCCATCTTCCATTTTGACTGAGAAACGACCACTAACACTAATCATTTTCCACCAGACCCGCATCCCCGTTTCCCCGTTTCCCCTTTTGCTCTTTGTTCTCATCTTCCTAGCCTTCCTCAATCATAAGACCTTGCACAAATCTATGCACGGTCAACAAATCAACCATTAATTCTTCCCTTTTGCCTCCTGAATCCACGAATCCAGCCGATCCTTTTCCCTTTTTGCCGATAAAATTCAAACGCCAAAATCGAAACCCTAAACCTAAATCGTGCAACTAAAACCCATCTTTTCTCCTTTCATCCTTTAAATCGTATGAATTCATGAAGATTGTCTTAGTGTTCATCATTGTTATTCGATGTCCAGGAGTCAAACAAAGTGACCTATGGACATTTAACCTTTGACCGATGGATTCTCGATCATCAACGGTCGATTCATTCCACCCTTGTGACCAGGTAAAATTCTCGCTGATTTTCCCCTCTATATTCTCTAATTTCACTTGAGTTTGTTCGCATCATCAACTTTTCGTTATCTTCCACTCACCAAGTTTGAATCTGTGGAAACCCTAAGGCATTGAATGCCCCTACAAATAGGAGCTTTAATGCTCTCACTTAACAGACCGAACACAACAAAATTACACTAAGAATTACTCAAAACAACTAAAAGGCTTAAGGTTCTTCACTGATTTTGGTTTTCCCTTTCTCTTCTCCAGTTCTGAGCGCATTCACTGTTCAAAGTCTGAATCCTTGTTTCCTAAACGGCAAAACATAAGTCTTGTTTGGTTTGCTGCTCAAAGGAAGGTTAGTAAGCCTTGACCCTTCCTCTTTCAATTACTTAGTTAAATATCATGCTTATTCTGTTATTTTCTGTTAATTAACTCTACGTATGATATGTTATAATTAGTTATATCTTCCTATAATGTGTTTTTATTAATTTATAATAGATTATCAAGATTTTGAGTTGTATATATTCTTTAATAATCTGAAAGTAAAGCCAGTACTAATTGACTACTCTTTGTAATTCAAATGAATGTGTCTTTGAGTTGAGTAGTCTATGTGTTGCTGAGCTTATGTGATTAACAAAGAACTCAAATTGTGATAACCTGATAGATCGTTTTGAGTACTAGCCCTTACTTCTATGTTTCGAGACCTCTATTAGCTCTATTTAGTATTTTTCGATTTACGTGTGCAATCTATTCCTTTTTTCAGAAAGATTTTATGTAAACATTTGAATAAAACATGATTTCTGGATTTCAAAGTAACATTAGTTGACTACGGTCAACATTTTGTGTAAACGACCCCAAATTGGTATTTTGATGATCTCAGTGGGTCCGTACCGTGATTTTGAACTTGGCTGTATTCTCGGAATTTAACTCGGATGTCCGTAACTTGATTTGACTTGTTTTGTCGAAAGCCAGTAACTTGAAGGTTTAAAGATTTTCTAGGTTTGACCGTAGGTTGACTTTATGACTACCGGGTTCAGATTTTGGTTTAGAGACTTGGTATAGGTTGATTTTGCTATTTAACTTGTCTCCAAAATTTGGTGCAAATCAGAGTTGGTTTGGTAGGATTCAGACACTCGGTTGTGAATTTGGAAGTTCTTGAGTTTCTTTGAAAATTTCATGCATTTTGATATCTGATTAGTAGTTCTAGGTGTTATTTTGGTATTTTGATCATGCGAGTGAGTTCGTATGATGTTATTACACTTGTGTGCATGTTTGGTCAAGAGAACGAAGGGATCAGGTGAGTTTCGGATAGGCTACGGATCATGTTGAACTTAGAAAATCGCTGGTTACAGCTCTTTGCTGATGTCTAGTGCTTTGTGCTTCGCGATCCTGAAGGGAAACTTGGAGTTGGGTAGGATTTCTTCTCCGTGAACGTGGGGAACTGATCGCAAACGTAGGGAACTGTTTACGAACGTGAAGTAGTGGAGGCCTTACCCTTCACGAATGCGACTATCCTCACGCGAACGCGGAGGTTTAGGGGATTCTTGGGGGAGGCAGCCTGTAACTCTACACGAACGTGGGCGTTGGCTCGCTAACGCGAAGGTCAAGGGGATTAAGCCTTTGTGAACGCGAGGGTTACAATGCGAATGCGTAGGCCTTTTGGACCGTTGTGCATCGCGATCGCGTCAGGTGCTTCACGAATGCGAAGAGCACCTGACGCCCAGTGATTTAAACATTTCAAAATCGGGATTTCGCTTCATTTGTTACTATTTTCAAGTCTGAGCTCGGTCTAGAGGCAATTTTGAAAAGGTTTTTCATCCCAACTTCATAGGTTAGTAGATTGTTACTTGTTTCATTACATTTCCATAAACACACATTGATGTTAACCTTTAATCTATGCTTTTCATGGTAGAAATTAGGGATTTAGGTATAAATTAGGGATTTTGAGAATTTGAGATTTAGACCTCAAATTGAGGTCGGATTTCAAAACTAATCACATAACCGGGCTCGAGGGTGAATGATTAATTGGGTTTTGGTCCAAATCTCGGGTTTTGACCAAGCGGTCTGAGGGTTTACTTTTGTTGACTTTTTTCAGAAACATTAAAGATTAAATCTTTTTCACTCGTGGTAGTTTCTAAAGCCTATTTTGAATTATTTGAACTATATTTGGCTAGATTTGTTTGGTTTGGAGGCTAAATCTAGAGGAAAAGCTGCGGTTGAGCATTGATTTGGTTGCAAAGTAAATTAAGTATTGCGGTTAACCTTGACTTGAAGGATTGGGGCTTGTTTGTTTATTTGCTACGTGAATTATGTGTGGGAATGCTGTATATGTGAGGTGACGAGTAGATATGCGTTGTTATTGGGTTAAAGCATGCGGTGGGAATTGTTTCTTTGCTCTAAGTTATTTATTTGACTTTGTTCTCCATGCTTAAGTTAGATTATTACTTTTAGTTAATTGTCTCATATTTATTGTTTATTTTGAAGATGTTGGGAATTTTTGAAAGTTGAGTTTGATATCATAGCATTATAATTGAAGTGAAATTGTTTCCCGCCTTGCATTTTATTGTTTGGATTTGTATTGTTGATTGGTGAGGAAGTGTGAAAAGCTCGAAGGGTGATGTCGTGCCTTATTTGCATTCCTTCTCATATATTAAGAGGTGATGAGGATTAAAGCACAAAGGCTGATGCCACGCCGGAGAGTAAAAGCTCGAAGGGTGATGCCGTGACATTGTATTATGATATTACATGGTCAGGACGAGAGTAAGAACGCGAATGGTGATATCATGCCATCTTTACTCAATTGCCTTATTTAATTTTCGGTTTTGGTGATTTACTTGGTTACAATGTTACTTATTTCAGTAGATGCTATTTGGTGATTTCGTACTTGCCGTTTTCATGATATTACCCCTTTCGTATGTCCCCTCCCAGTTAATATCTTATCTTCTACATGTTATGATGTTGCTTTATATATATATATATATATATCTGTATAGGATTTTATGTAGGTGTCTTGTCATAGCCTCATCACTACCTCGTCAAGGTTAGGCTCGACACTTACAGAGTATATTGGATTAATTGTACTCATGCTACACTTCTGCACTTCTTGTGCAGATACTGGTATTGGTCCCAATAGTGTTTAGAGGCACGTCTACTCGGATCATACTTGCTTCGGAGACTTGAGGTAGAGCCGATGGTGTTCGCAGACCTTGAAGTCTCCTTCCACTTCCTATCTTTACTGTTTATCTCATTCGAATATTTGTATTTATTTCATACTATACTTGTAGACTTTTAGTTGCTCATGTACTTGTGACTCCGGATTTCTGGGAGTAGTTGGCATCACGTTGCTCTTATTATCTCTGTGTTAAATTCTGAGTTTATTTCTCATTAAATGTCATTACTTTATAGTAATTGTAAAAGATTGGTTAAATGCTTTATTAACATCGGTTTTCCTAGCAAGTGGATGTTAGGATCCATCATGGTCCCGAGGTTGGGAATTTCGAGTCGTGACAAGTTTGTAACAATGCACTAGATTGCTTAGGTCTCACGAGTCATGGGAAAGATTAGTAGAGTCTAGAGGATCTGTAGAGAGACGTATGTACTTATCTTCCAGAGACTATGGAGCTTTAGTAAAATTTCACTTCTTTCTTTCCTTATCATGCGATTTGGTTCTATCATTGATGTTTGAATCATTCCATTCTTTTTCTCTCACAGATAGTGAGAACACGCACAACATCTACAGTCAAGCAGGAGCTAGAGCCCCCAGTTACAGCCACTACCAATGGTAGAGGCTGGGGCCGAGGTGGAGCCAGAGGCCGAGGCAGAGCAAGAGCTTAGCCTAGAGCTCGTGCAGCAACACCCATTGTGGAGCCTCAAATTGATCATGAGGAGGAGATCCCAGCTAAGACAGCACTAGTCGGACCCGGCCAGGCCCCGAAGGGATTTATATCCACTCCCGTGTTTCAGGACGCTTTAGTCCGCTTGGTTGGCCTTATGGAGAGTGTGGCCCAGACCGGTGATTTTCTGTTGGCACCAGTTATGTCTCAGGCTAGGGGAGGAGCACAGACTGCTAATACTCACACTCTAGAGTAGATGGCTCCCACATATCAGACTCCAACAGCTCCGCCAGTTGGGGTAGTTCAGCCTATTCCTGCTACCCAGACCGGGGTGCGGCTCGCGATGTCTTCTGAGGGATTGATGAGGTTGGATAAGTTCACAAAGCTCTTTCCTATTCATTTAAGTGGTGCACCATCTAAGGAACCATATGATTATCTAGATCGCTGCTATGATGTGTTGCATAACATGGGTATTGTTGAGTCCAATGAAGTAGAACTTTTAGTTTTTTAGATGACCAGTTCTGCCAAGAGGTAGTGGCACGATTATGAGCGGGGTAGATCAGCAGGTTCGCCATCCCTCACTTGGGATCCATTTTCATAGCTTTTTCCATAGAAGTTTATTCCTTTCACTCTGAGAGAGGAGTACAGCAGTTAGTTCGAGCGCTTTCTTATGGTAAGCTAGGAACACGTGTTTTAGCCGCATTTTTACTCTAATTACTACACTTTGAGCGTATTTGAGCTTAAATGATGGTGATTTGCACTTATTACGTGTTTTATGCTTTGTAGCAGATGATTCCGAGTTAAGAAGAAGTTTTGGAGCTAAATTGAATAATTTGGAGCTTTGAAGTCTGAGTAGAATACCAAGGAATAGAAACGGGATCGCGTCCAGGGCTCTTGGACCTGCGTTGCATACGAAAGTTGGAAGGAAGCGCAAGGCTAGAGTAAAACTTACTAGTATGTCACATAAGGCGTGGCATAGAGCGACGCATTAGTACAAAAGTTCGTCAGAAATTTGAGAAGTTCAGAGACTTGTAGTTTTTGGGTCTGACAGAAAAATACACAAGTGCGACGCCTGGCGCGTGGCATAGTACAACGCATTAGTACAAAACGTTTTCTTACAAGCTAAGTTCAGAGAGAAAATTGCCCTAATGCGACACACCCTTGTTAACACTATGCGACGCATGAAGTGTAAAAAGTTTGTAGGTTTTCCCACTTCGGCTCAAAGAAGGTAGTTTCGTTCAGGTTTGTTCCTACTTGGTATAAATACTCTAGAAACACGTTTTTGAAGGGTCTTTTTCCCTACGGAAGATTGGAAGAGCATTGGAGATTCAAAGCACAATGATTCATCATTCATTCCTCAACTCAACACCCGAGCTTGGATTGAGGTCATGTTTTCTTATTATTCAACTTTATTTGCGATGAATTTCTCCATGAATATGGAGTAGTTTATCTTAGGGTTTGACGAATATGGTATTTTGATTGATATTTGTGGATTTTAACTTTAGTTCTTTTCTTGAATTCGTTTATGGAGCTTTTAATTGATTGCAACATTACTCACAAGTTTATTTAATCAAAAGAGGAATATTTTGGTGATTATCTTTGCATTATTTTGTTTGGTTTTATTCATTATTTGTTTTAAGTAATCAAAATAGCTTGTTGAATTGTTGATTAAATTAAGTTAGGAGAATATTCGAGAGAATACTAATCCATTAACGCATGCTTGCTATGTTGATAGTTCTTATATTAGTTAGTTAAGATTTCATCGAGAGAGGAGTCTTGACTACACATTTGAGTTAATCATCGAGTGAATTGATGAGAATCATTAGAACTTTAGAGTGAATAGAACTAGAGTTAGATCCCAAATAGCTATCGTGCACCTATCATGTCATGACCCTTATTTCTCCCATTGATAGTTCAGTATTGCTCAACCCTTGTCTTTATGTGATCAATTGTTAATTGTTTTAGTTTCATAGATAATTTTAGTTATTAATCATCTCAACCAAAGTGTTAATCATCCTGAATAGCGTTAAGCTAGAAATTACTTGAGCATTGTTGAAATCCAACCCCTGTTGAGACGATAATTAAACTATATCTTTGGCTAGCGAGTATCAATTTCATATTGTGTTTTGCGCTCGTCAATTTTTGGCGCCGTTGCCGGGGATTGGTAGTTAATAGTGTTCAAAATAATTTTTTTATGATAATTCGGGAATTAGTTTTTTTCCCTGTTATTATTTTTTATTTGTTTTTATCACGCCCCGACCTCGGGGAGCATGACCGGCGCTCAACCGAGATAACCCGGTTAAGAAAGCCTGCTAGATACTTTCTACCTTAACTTACCCATGAATAAAGAGAAGATATAATTCATCAATCAGACCATGAGAAGATCATGTGATCAACACCAATTCATTACCATTAGTTATGACATTTATAAGTCCCCAAAATATTACATTACACATTCACAATTTCGAAGTGGAAACATGTGATACAATTACAACATCTTTAGTTCGACTTTTCCAACACCAATATACAACCCCCACAATGTCTACGGAGCCTCTAACGGTTACAAAATAGTACTATAATAATGCCGGCAACAAGGCCCCGGCTATACCTCAAAATATAATACACAAGCAACAAAGGATAAACGACCCCGAAATGAAGTGGGGCTCACCAAGTCAGCTGCGGAGAGGGTGCACCTCTATCACTGATCAATACCGCCTGTTGTGGACCCACCTGCATCCATTAAAAATGCAGTGCCCCCGAACAAGGGACGCTAGTACATATAGAATAGTACTAGTATGTAAGACTAAGCACCCTTTCAATAGAACGAGTAACAATACAAGGAGAAACAATCATAGGAGCAATGGAAGCCTCAAACAATACCAAAGCATCAAGTTAGGAGCAAGATTAGTTTTAAAGTAAATTTCAATATTTTAGATTGGGATATCTTAGTACCGATATACCACCGTGATTTTATCATGGAGTTCGATCACAGCCCGATCGGCTAGGTCTTCTTACCCAAAAACATCCAATCAAAATCACAATCACCGCCATATGCGCGACATGGCGTCCGATTTCGACCCGATCGAATAGGCCATCTCACCACAATGTCATGTGGATCGGGATCACCCTCTGCTAGCAATCATCTCATCCCAATTAAGTGGAATAATCTCAACGCATCAATCTCATTCCTTTTAAGGGGAATAATCTCAACACATCAATCTCATCCCATTTAAGGGGAATAATCTCAACACATCAATCTCATCCCATTTAAGGGGAATAATCTCAACACATCAATCTCATCCCATTTAAGGGGAATAATCTCAACACATCAATCTCATCCCATTTAAGGGGAATAATCTCAACACATCAATCTCATCCCATTTAAGGGGAATAATCTCAACACATCAATCTCATCCCATTTAAGGGGAATAATCTCAACACATCAATCTCATCCCATTTAAGGGGAATAATCTCAACACATCAATCTCATCCCATTTAAGGGGAATAATCTCAACACATCAATCTCATCCCATTTAAGGGGAATAATCTCAACACATCAATCTCATCCCATTTAAGGGGAATAATCTCAACACATCAATCTCATCCCATTTAAGGGGAATAATCTCAACACATCAATCTCATCCCATTTAAGGGGAATAATCTCAACACATCAATCTCATCCCATTTAAGGGGAATAATCTCAACACATCAATCTCATCCCATTTAAGGGGAATAATCTCAACACATCAATCTCATCCCATTTAAGGGGAATAATCTCAACACATCAATCTCATCCCATTTAAGGGGAATAATCTCAACACATCAATCTCATCCCATTTAAGGGGAATAATCTCAACACATCAATCTCATCCCATTTAAGGGGAATAATCTCAACACATCAATCTCATCCCATTTAAGGGGAATAATCTCAACACATCAATCTCATCCCATTTAAGGGGAATAATCTCAACACATCAATCTCATCCCATTTAAGGGGAATAATCTCAACACATCAATCTCATCCCATTTAAGGGGAATATTACAAACACATTAGTGCCGGGATTTACCCCTCAATCACTCCTACACCGGCTCATGTAGTTTCGGAGTTAGGTTATTTCAACCTACCCTTCCTCGGTGACTAAGGATAATCCCAGAATGTTTATTATATAAAGGATTTTCAGCTCATTTCACAAACTTTTACACATCTATTCATTTCATTGGCACTAGTGTCCACAAATGTAATATCATTCTTGGCACGTTGGCCGTATTTCATATTTCATGCTCACCCCTTTCACTTCCAAACATCATCGCGGATTATCAACAACAAGGCATTTCTAATCAAGGCTTTATGTATACGTATGAGCAAAAAAGAGTCTTAAGCACATTGAGTCTTCTTCCACAATCTGTTATACTAACATTCATTTGAAACACGACTCGAATTCATAACATTTCTATACACAACCCATACTTTGAACTCATTCCCGAATGATAACATAATATGATAAGAGTATTAGGAACACATTCTGAACATATATATTTTGACACAAAATTTATGACAAGGTGGGTTGCTCTGATGGTAAGCACCCTCCACTTCCAACCAAGAGGTTGTGAGTTCGAGTCACCCCAAGAGCAAGGTGGGGAGTTCTTGGAGGGAAGGATGCCGAGGGTCATTTGGAAACAGCCTCTCTACCCCAGGGTAGGGGTAAGGTCTGCGTACACACTACCCTCCCCAGACCCCACTAGTGGGATTATACTGGGTTGTTATTGTAGTCATATTTATAATGAATAACTCGAAATATGAGAAATAAGAATTTGGCCCATCATACTTTCGACTTACGAGAACATCGTGGGATTCCATTCTATAAGAGAAGTTTAGCCAAAATACCTCGTTTTGAGCTTTCCTTAAATTACTACTGTTGATAACCAATTTTGCCCTCATATTTTTCAAATAGTGTATATACTTTCAAAATATCAGTTTTGCATCATTACTTAATTTACAAGAGGTATACAAGTATTTTCTATAATATTTATAATTTTTAAAGCTTTAAAATTGATTTTCTTGCATTTATATTACTTGAATATGCATTAATTACCCCTTAAATTATTTTGTGATGACTTAATCATCCAAAGTTATTATTTGCATCCACATATATGTTTCAGAATATTTTACTTTATTTTATATAATTATATTTTTATTTTTAAGCTATTTTACACAATTTTGCAGTAATAGCCTATATGTTGTGCATAATTATATTTTTATTACATTATTTGTACCTAAATAGCATTTTATATTTTTACAATGTTACATTATTATTTTCAAGCATCTTACTACACAAAAAATATTTTTATTGTTTGTTAATTACTTTTTATAAATATTGTTTAAAATATTTTGAGTATTTAATTTGTAGCCCAAATTTGGGTCTAATTTCGGACCTAACAGACCCAAATCGCTGGACCAGAGATCTTCAATCCTTAGCCCAAACCAAATGACCCCTCTCCCAAACCCGGTCGGGGCGCGTTACAGCGACCCGCTCCGTTTTCTTCTAATTCTAGCCGTTGATCTCTCAAGATCAACGACCCACAATCACCCCTCTGCTTTAAGCTAACCAAACCCACCTGAAACGCTACCATTTCTCTATGACCTATGCCACAAATCCTCTCTTCCCCTCTCCTCTCAAACCCTAGCAGTCGCCTCCCTTATTTTGTCCAACTCCGACCTCAACATGGAATAACTCCGTGATTCCCTTTCCATTTATGCTCTATCACGTTGTTTCTTATACGATTTTGGTATCACATATTACTCGCTTATGTTTGGAAAGTTCCAGGATCTGAATCGAGGGAATCAAGCTCCATTTTATTTAATTCCAGATGATATTTCGTTTGTGTACACTCATTACCAGGTTGTATGGGTCCGATTCACTGAGATCGCTGACTATTTGTTGTCACGCCCCAAACTCGGGGAGCGCGGCCGACGCTCAACCGAGTGAACCCGGTCGAGCAAGCCTATTAAACCTTTCCTACCTGACTCATTCGTAATCCAAAACAGGATCGCATCACCATTTGTATCAATTATAAAAATATATAAACGTTGCTAGTTCATTTTTCCTTATATACATTGTTCCATACTTGAGTTCCCAAAATACAACTCAATCCAACAACCACCCCAACATACATACATGACCTACATAAACGTCTACGGAGCCTCTACGAGTACAAAAGAGCAACATGACAATGCCGGCAATAAGGCCCCGGCTATACCTCAAAATATGAAAACTTATACAAAAGAAGGACTACATGACCCCTGGGAGAAATGGGTCTCACCAAGACTGCTGTGAGGAGAGAAAAGGAGCACCACCTATCTTCAATTGGCACTATCTGCGATGGAACCACCTACATCCATTCAAAGATGTAGCGCCCCCGGCAAAAGGGACGTTAGTACTGTCGAATAGTACTAGTATGTAAGGAAAAACCCAATCTTAGTAGAATGAACAGTGAAACAAAGAGAAGGCAGTCATAATAATCAATAAGAGTTTCATAGAAATACAAAGAAAACACCATGTAAGGGCCACATAGTTTCCAATTCAATCGTTCCATCTTTTTAGATTAATAATATTTAGTGCCAAAGCCACAACGCACAATGCCACCGCATTTTTACACGGCGTCCGATCTCGGCCTGACCGGCTAAGCCATCTCAAGTGAGACATATCCATATCCACAATGTAAATCAATAATTCCAACACAAATGCCACCATGTGTACAGCATGGCGTCCGATCTCGGCCCGATCGGCTAAGCAATCTCACTTAAGACATAACCTCTTTCAATTGTTCACTAAATTCACATTTCTTTTCCATCTTTCGTTACATGGGACAAACAAGCTCATTTATTAAGTAGCTCTTGGCACTTGGGAATAGTTTACAATTCAAGTCTTTTCCTTTTTTATCCGTTCAAATAACATTATCACATAAGGCATTGCACACATAAGGGAAGGAGCTTGGAAATAACATAATTAAGTTTTCAAATAGCATGATGGCATGGTAACCATCTAACACAATTAGGGAACATGAATCTTTCAATCCAACACACTAAGGCAAACAATTCTAGTATGATCAAGTTAGAACTTACACCCATCATTCGGACACCAGGAGTTCGATTCTAGGAAGAAGAGAGTTAGCCATACATACCTCAATTGTGCTTCTTTAGACTCTACAATTATCCGGAAACCTTAGTAACCACAATCTATTTTAGCAATATACAAATTGAACCCAGAAATAGGAAAACGTTCATGGTTCTAGCTCACTGTTTACCCACACTCTTCATCACACATGCATGAAGATAAACCACCCTCATACCCATGATGTATCACCCTAGTACCATATTATAGCAATGTTTGAAATTAAGAGTTGGGATGATGAAGCCTTACCTTTTAGGATGAAGAATTTGGTGCTCTTCTTGAATATTTCCAAGAATTGATTGATGGTTGAAGATTAATTGATGAAAATTAGGCCCTCCCTCTAGAACCCTCTCTCTTTCACTCTAGAAATATCAGCAATGAGCTTCAAAATAGACTAAATGGGTGTTTTAACGGAATAGGGGTCGGGTTTTAAATTAAGAACAATAGTGCCCTGACACAGGTCTGCGGTCGCTTATGCGACCGCATAATGGTTATGCGGTCCGCAAAGTGGCCGCAGAAATGGCCCTCAGGGGCCTAAACTTTCGGCTCAGGTATGCGACCAGTATGCGGTCCGCATACGTGTTCTGCGGTCGCATATTGCATCGTAGAACTCCCTCCGCAGAAACCCAAGAGGAATTATGTGACCGATATGCGGTCCGCGTATCGATTATGCGGTCGCATAATCGACCGCAAAGCTGACCTCAAGTTGGCCAAACTTACTGCTTCACTCTACGGCCATTATGCGGTCCGCATACGTGTTCTGCGGTCGCATATTGCATCGTAGAACTCCCTCCGCAGAAACCCAAGAGGAATTATGTGACCGATATGCGGTCCGCGTATCGATTATGCGGTCGCATAATCGACCGCAAAGCTGACCTCAAGTTGGCCAAACTTACTGCTTCACTCTACGGCCATTATGCGGTCCGCATACGTGTTCTGCGGTCGCATATTGCATCGTAGAACTCCCTCCGCAGAAACCCAAGAGGAATTATGTGACCGATATGCGGTCCGCGTATCGATTATGCGGTCGCATAATCGACCGCAAAGCTGACCTCAAGTTGGCCAAACTTACTGCTTCACTCTACGGCCATTATGCGGTCCGCATACGTGTTCTGCGGTCGCATATTGCATCGTAGAACTCCCTCCGCAGAAACCCAAGAGGAATTATGTGACCGATATGCGGTCCGCGTATCGATTATGCGGTCGCATAATCGACCGCAAAGCTGACCTCAAGTTGGCCAAACTTACTGCTTCACTCTACGGCCATTATGCGGTCCGCATAGTGATTATGCGGCCGCATAATGGGCCACAGAAATGTTTTCTTCTACGAAACATTTTCTCTAAGTTCGTAGGGTACTGTTCAATCCAACAAGTCCGAACCACGGCTCGCAAGCTCGCAGCGAAGAATTTTTACTATAATAATGCAGGAATCTATCTTGGCGCGACGAAACCCCGAGTTTTTGGTTAAAAGTTTTACGGGTCCTTAAATTTGTATTCTCCTTCTTGAACTAGGGTGTACCCGATTTTTATCCTAAATTTATTCTGAATTGATTTTGCATTCTTTTCTTTCCTTCTTTTTTGTGTTAGATTTATTATGTGTCCTTGTTTGTTCATTCGATTTTACTACTATATAAACCCCTCCCCTAATCCCCTTTAAAAGACCTTAATTACTATTATTCTCTCATACTCGCACTCACTCGATACTATTCTGAATCTATTTCCCTTGGACGGTTGCAAGCCAAGGCCATCAGAACCCTCTCTAATGACCTCTCTAGTTCGAGCACTGCTCGGGGTTCATTTGAGGCTCATGTGAACTCTGATGCACTAGGATCTGGGTCTTTTCATTGTTCTCTTTACTGGTGATATTCGAGCTGTTTTGGACACTTAGCCTTCTCTTCTATTTTTGTTTGTTGAATCTGCAAACTGGTGAGTGTCTTGACTTTGCAATTCTATCCTCTTTTGCTTGTTTCTTGTGCTTCGCATGTCCATGTTTTTTGAACCAATATGACTCAATATTGTGTTGTAATCATTGGCAACTTTACTTTCATTGTAGCTATTATGCAATTCGGAATCTCCTAGTATCACAATCTTCCTAATTCTTTAAACTCCTATGTGTTTAGATTGAATGACTTTGTATCTTTAAGTTTGCTTTGTTGTTCTGTTGTTTATTGTGAGTTTGTCTCATGCCTTGTTTTGGATTCTCGCACTGCAATTCCTAGGGAATCATCTCTTACCCAGAATTTGGCTTAATGAACTTCTATTGATAATTCCTTTATGTGAACTCTATTTTTTACCTGCTTACATGAACCATATTTGTTGTCACAATGTTTTAACCAAACATGTTGCTTTGTTCTGGTGCTTGGTCAATCCTGCATTCTTTGGTATTGCTTATGCTTCTAGTTGAATCCCAATACATTTAGATTCCATGATCATGCATAGTCAACTGACTTAAGTTTTGAGTTTGCCTGTTCTATTTAACATTAAGATAATATGTCTTCCTGCCATGACACATTTGGACTTTTAGATCTTTGTGTTATACTCGGCATGATTAGGCTTCTCATCGAATGCTTGCTTGCCTGTTTGTCAGGTGTAATTGTCATTTCCTGACTATGACTCTGTTTGACCATTCATGACTTAGACTCCTAAGTTTTAAAATCCTTTTAGGCCAATGCTCTATTCTTAACTCATTTTGGAAAAATTAGCATGTTCAACTCGTATGTGCCTAGTATGTTCACCATGTTAATCTAAAATGGCATGTCTCCTTAACTCTCATAGTGTTATGTCTATCTATAGCATGATGTCACCTACTTAATGATGTAACCTATGTTGCATTTACCATGTTTCAAGTCAAGTCTATTGACTCTCCTAGTTTCTGTTCTTTGTTTAATCAATGTTGTCGCTCTTGCTTCTGAAATGCCAATGTGTTTATGAATCCTGCTAAATGTCATACAACTCTGTCTCTATGAGGTGTTGCTTTAGATTTGTTTAGTTTGTTTCCATGTATGGTCTTTAAATCTATTTGGTAAATTGGTCAATATTGGGCTGGATATCAGTCCATGTGTGGCGTTGGGCTGTGCAAATGGGCATACTCTCCTGTGTTTGGGAAGTGTTTGGATCCGGGCCTGCTATCCAAATGAAAGAGTCTACTAAAGGCCCAGGCAGTGCTGGGGTTAACTCTTCTTAAGTCTGCCCTATTAGTAATAATTTGTAAACAAACAATGGGGGAGATTAGTGGAAAGGGCTGGGGTATTCTAATGCTCGCATAAAATGGTAGAAACACATGCATATAGGGTCTATATGTTCTATTTACTATTTTGTTCAGCATGCCTTATATGTTATTTAGTTTAGTATGTTGTACACTAATAGAAAGCATGCTTATAGGAATCACGCACACACTTCACTTAACTTGTCAAAATATGTTGGCTCGAGTAATTGCTATAGTTGTTTCTATATGTACTACTAGACGCTTCTAGATAGCATGCCTATAGGATACAATAACACATGTTTTGCTAATGTCCACCTAGATACCATGCCTATAGGGTTTCAATTAATTAATCAATCAACTGCTTCTATTGCTCTTAGCACGCTGCTCCTTTAGACATCATGAATATAGGATCTTAATCAATAAATCGACTACTTTCGTTATTTTCATTACACTGCCCCACCTAGATGACATTCATATATGGATGAAGTATTATAAAATCAAGTTCAATTGTCAATCATGCCTACTGGATATTATCACTCATCTAGGAAGCATGTTTATAAAATTAAACGTCGTTAATTCTGAGCTTTCAACATTTTTATAGCCCCATTGCATAAACAATTTAGAGATCATGCCTATAGGAGCTCTTTAACACCTTTAATCTGCGTATTCATTAGTCAACAATGATGTTCGTTAATTGCCTAGAAATTATGCCTATATGTTTTGACAACTCTAATGCGTCTTAATTCCCTAAAATATGTACTACCTAAACTGCCCAGGTGCATTTGCTGTTTATGTGTGGAGGTTAACTTGAACCCTTTCTTGCATTTATGTGTAGTCCTATATGTTTTGAACGCGTGCTAGTTTTTTCATTTTTAAGCATCCTAAGTGAAGTCTAGAACCACCCAAATAGAGGTTCAAAGCCTTCTGGACCATAGGTATGGGACGGGTAGTGCACGCATACGGTACGACCTAGAATTGAATTAGAGTGCCTTTAGGTAAACAACTTTAACATAGTAATTGGGTAGCAGAAGATGATAGTCTGTGCCCGCTGAACAATATGAGCAACCCCTACCTTAACGGAGTTGCGAAGTATTATTTATGTTGCACGGGGTTATCCTTTAGGCTAAAAAAACTTAGGACCCCCCCTTTCTTTATGTATTTGTTATGTACACTTAGTCATAGATCAATGTAGTTGTATCCTTGAAGTCTTTCAGATTTGTGCCGATTCTCAAATGTTTTAATAAGACTCTAAAGTGCATTAATGCACCTCAAAATCGTTAGGTGGCGACTCTTCTCTTTTAATACCCATTTAAAAGAGTTGGCACACGTCGAAACCTGCTTTCGCGAGAAAACGGGGCACGACAACATGGCGACTCTGTTGGGGAAATAATTAGTCTTTTACCATAATGAACTTGACTTATGTGGATTACTTTGTTTTTCTTTATTTGTTTTAAACTGCTATTACATGCACATCCCTTCCCTTATTTGCCTTTATCTGTTTTAAATTTCTCTGTCATGTACATCCCTTCCCTTATTCTCCTTTATTTGCTATGACATGTATGACCTCTCTCCATCTTCTCCATCTTGCCTAAGACTTCTATATTATGACTCTCACATCCCTATTTCCCTACATGCTTCATTACGTTCTCGCACATGTTTTCATGAGCTAAACTGACTTCTCTCTTTTGTCTTTCTTTTCTTTTCTCTTCATGTTCACTTTTGCTATGTTATCTACTACTTTTACGTTCTTTTATCATGCAAATACATGATAATGTGTTATTATTTTTGCATAAAGCATGCTCTGCATCATACTCCACTTATGCCAGTAATCAACATAGTGGCGCTTGATGAGTGTCTGCGCTTTCCTCAAATGACCCTTTTTAAATCAGAAAGGCTTATTTGTGATACACTAGTCGATCAACGGTGCAGTCGATGGTCCCATGCCTCCCCCTCTCAAGTCATCCACTTGGGAGTACCAGTCTAGATCCTTCTAGAAACCCTACTCCAATTTGAAATATACATATCATCATGCTAAACCTAGTCCGGGTTGAAGTGTTGTTAACATAACAACCCACAAAGATGAACCTTGCCCAAAGTCCGACGGGATTTCCACAATCCCAATGGACACTATAATATTATATACATTACTTGGAGAAAATGTGCCAACGTGTTGATCATTATTGCGTAAGTCGTCAAATCTGGAGGGGGAAGGGCTAACCTATGTTTGTTTGTAGAAAATGAAGCACAAAATCCCCAGGTTCTTTATGGTCCAAAATATCCCGCCTTTGCTACTTGACAGGTGGAAAGACCTTGCGCCTTGTGACCAAAATCATATGAGGAGAGTATTTGGTGACATGCCATCATTGTTGAACATTCAACCAAATAGGGAATTGATCGAGGCTTGTACCATATTCTGGGATGAGAAACAAGCTATTTTTCGGTTTGGAAATATAGAAATAACTCCTCTCCTAGAAGAAATAGGAGCTTTCGCCAAGTTACCATGGGATAGTTTGGGACTGCTAGTACCAGAGAATCGCACTCCCCGCAATTTTAAGAAGAGTGATGAACTGCTCAGTCTAAAGAAATCATACATCAATTTTGAGTTTGTTTACGAGCGTTATCGGCATAGCAAGTCATATCGTCTACATCATGATGAACTAGCCATTACTTCTTTGGGATGGGTGCATTGCCGGGTTTATGTTTTCATTATCTGCTTCCTGGGGTTATTGATCTTTCCACTGAAAGGAGGAAGAATTCATACTCGCTTAGCCATGGTCGCCCGGACCTTTATGGATGATATCGAAGGACAAACTTATACTATCATCCCAATGATCTTAGTTTATATGTACGGCGCTATAGATCAGTGCAAGCAGGGATTCATAAACTTTGAGGATTGTAATCTATTGCTACAAGTCTGGCTGCTGGAACACTTTCAGAGGGGTGAGTATCGTCAACAGCTTCTGCAAAGGCCACTAAATGACTACATAGCCAACCATCACCCAAAGAAAATGACGTTTATTCTAGACAGGTTTGTAAAGCCTAGAAATGCTGTAAGTTGGGTGTGTTTCTTCAGCAATCTGACAGACGAGCAGGTACATTGGATGTTTGAATGGTTTCCTAGTAGTGCGTTTATCATCAGATCGAAGGGTACTACTCACTTGGTGCTGATCGAGCTGCGAGGTATATACTCTTACGCTCCTATAAGGGTAATAAGACAAGATGGATGAAAACATGTCATACATCGGGTTTCCATATGGTCCATTCAAGTTCGAAGCACAACACATGTGGAACCAAAAGATCATTGTGGAAGGAGAAACTATTGAGCCAGACAGGTATCACGCTGGTCATATGTAATACTATCAGTCATGAGTGGAAGATGACATAGTAGGGTACATCAAGACAGGAGTCAATCTAAAGGACATGATCATAGATGAAGTGGTAGAGGCACAAGTTAAGTACAAGAGGCTACGCAAAAGGGTGTTTGAGTCCGAAGCTAAACATCTAGAGCAGCACAAAGTGAACATGGAGGCGATAAGGGAATGGAAAGAGATTGCCACTAAGTCAATAGAAAGATTGGAATAATTGAAACAAGGTCTGATGGAGCTAGAAGGGAAGATGAGAAAGAGACTCTCGGATTGTCAAGGCATGGACGACGACGAAGGAAGAAATCTGGCAAAAGCTTATTTACTGTTGGATATGCGCGATCTGGGAAACCTGATTGATGGGGTCAAAAGAGACAAGCATAGAGAAGGTCTTTCAGGGACCCAGTAGATTAGGAGATGATGTTCTTTACTGCTTTCTAGCTTAGATTACGTTTCGATGTAATAAGGCTAAATGCCATTAGTGACTTTATTATTATTATTGTCGATTTAGTGAAAGTTTGTTTTGTATCATTTTTGCATTAATGAAATGAAGCAAATGTTGGCACCAATTTTCTCCAAGTCTATGTGTCGCTTAGGCCTACCTCAGGCACAATGAGGACCCCAAATTAGGATGCGATTTATTGCATAACTTTGTGAAACATGCTTAAATATTGCGAACACTCTTTTATTTCACCTTAATAACTTGGTTATCTTTTGCTTTTTCTTTCTTTTTGATTACTCTCATTCCCAAAGGTTGGTTTGTTCATACTGGCATCATCAGCATACCACACTAGATCCAGAGGCCCCCCACCTCTTCCTCCACTGAGCGACCTGAAAAGAATAGCAAGGGCAAAGGGACAATGGATGATTTAAGTGGTCTATGGAAAGACAACGTTGTTGTGGCGGAAAATGTTGAAACTGCAGATGGCAGAAGTACTCCGGGGCAGAATGGATTGGTCTTACATTTGGAGCAAAAAATCTTGGAACTACCGGACGAGCTTGAGAAGGTCCGAAATCAGGCAAACCTCGCCCTTACTCTCAATGTTTCCGACATCAACCATCAAAACCGAAATACCTAGAACCAAACACTACCACAAAATGCACAAAATCAGAATCCACCACCCATAGTTCTGAATCCTCCAGCACAACACCAATATCATAATCCTGTACCTCCCTAGAACCTCAACCCACTACCAGTGATAACCCCTCAATAACATCACCATCATCCAGCTCAATACCCGCATAGCACCACTTATCACACTCCCCAAAATGCACCACAACTTACTCCTGATCCCCAATAGCCCGCAGCAAATCCTATACATACCCGTATCAAATGAGAAGGACCTGCTTATTAGAAACATGGCAGAGGAACTCAAAAAGCTCAAAGTGAGAGTCTAGAGTGTTCAAGGTGGGAAAGGTATTGAAGGTCTAAACTATGAGGACCTGCGTATTCAGCCGGATGTGGAACTGCCAGAGGGTTACAAACCTTCCAAGTTCGAAATGTTCGATGGTACTGGTTATCTGAAGGTGCATATGAGAACATACTGCAACAAGCTTGTAAGAGTGGGTAAGAATGAACAAATCCGCATGAAATTGTTCATGAGAAGCTTTACAGGAGACGCTTTGTCTTGGTATATCAGTCAAAAACCAAAGAAGTGGGTTAACTGGGTGAGTATGGCATCAGGCTTCATGGACATATTTCGGTTCAATACAGAGAACACGCCAGACATTTCTACATTCAAAACCTTAAGAAGAAGTTGAAAGAAACCTTCTGCGAGTATGCTACTCGTTGGAGATTAGAGGCCGCAAAGGTAAGTCCAGCACTCGAAGAAGAACAAATGAATAAGTTCTTTAATAGAGCTCAAGATCCGTAGTATTACAAAAGGTTGATGGTCATCGAAAATCACAAGTTCTCCGACATCAACAAATTAGGGGAAAGAATAGAAGAAGGAATCAAGAGTGGGATGATAACTAATTTCGAGCCGCTGCAAGCCACGAATAAAGCCTTGCAATTAGGAGGTATCCCTAAAAAGAAAGTCGTAGGCGCCGTGATGGTAGCCCAGGGCCCTAAGTCTCCCCTCACATACAAAATACCTCCACCCACAAATCAACCCTCACCACCAAAATACCAATACCCTACCTCCACATACCATACCTACAACACTCAACTTGCATATTACCATTCACCACCACCAGCCCGCCAAAACTACCCAAAGCCACGTCCAAATTTTGACTGCAGACCTCTTAGACAATACACCCCAATTGTTGAACCCATAGCCCAACTGTAGGAGAGACTGAAGGACACCGGTTATGTCACCCCTATTCCTGTTGTTATTGTGGAAAATCCCTCATAATGGATCAACCCCAACAAAACATGTGCTTATCATTCAGGCATGAAAGGTCATACCATTGAAGAATGCCGTACGTTGAAAGACAAGATCGACGGCCCACACTTACCCCTCTGCTTTAAAGTAACCAAACCCACCCCAAACCCCAATATTTCTCTAAGACCACTGCCCCTAAATCCTCTCTTCTCCGCTTCTCTCAAACCCTAGCAACCGCCTCCCTTATTCTGTCCAACTTCGACCTCAGCATGGAATCACTTCGTGATTCCCTTTTCATTTATGCTCTGTCTCGTTATTTCTTACACGATTTTGGTATCACATAGTACTCGCTTATTTTTGGCAAGTACCAGGCTCTGAATCAAGGGAATCAAGGTCTATTTTATTTAAATCCAGACGATATTTCATCTGTATACACTCATTACCAGGCTGTATGGATTCGATTCAGTGAGATCACTGAGCATTTGTGTTCTCCTTCTTGAATTAGGGTTTACCCGATTTTTCTCCTAAATTGTTTTTGAGTTGATTTTGCATGCTTTTCTTTCCTAATTTTTGTGTTTGATTAATCATGTATCCTTGTTTGTTCGTTCAATTTTACTACTATAAAAAGCCCTCCCCTAATCCCCTTTAAAAGACATTAATCATTGTTATTCTCTCATACTCTCATTCACTCGATACTATTCTTAATCTATTACTCTTGGCCGGCTGAAAGCCAAGGCCATCGGAACCCTCTGTAACGACCTCCCTAGTGCGAGCCCTGCTCGGGGCTCATTTGAGGCTCATGTCTCTGACGCACTAGGATTTGGGTCTTTTGGTTGTTCTCTTTGCTGGTGATATTCGCGCTATTTCTGACAGTTAACCTTCTCTTCTATTTTTGTTTGTTGAATCTACAAACTGGTGAGTGTCTTGACTTTGCAATTCTATCCTCTTTTTCTTGTTTCTAGTGCTTCCCATATCCATGTTGTTCAAACCAATATGACTCTAATATTGTGTTGTAATCACTGGGAATTTTACTTGCATTGTAGCTATTGTGCACTTTTGAATCTCCTAGTGTCACAACCTGCCTAATTCTTTAAACTCCTATGTGTTCAACTTGAATGACTTTGTATCGTTGAGTTTACTTTGTTGTTCTACTGTTTATTGTGAGTTTGTCTCATGCCTTGTTTTGGATTATCGCACTGAAATTCTTAGGGAATCATCTCTTACCCAGAATTCTATTGATAATTCCTTTTTGTGAGTTCTGTTTTGTACCTGCTTACATGAATTATATTTGTTGTCGCAATGTTTTAACCAAACCTGTTGCTTTGTTCTGGTGCTTGGTCAATCCTGCATTCTTTGGTATTGTTTATGCTTCTAGTTGAATCCCAATACATTTAGGTTTCACGATCATGGATAGTCGACTGACTTACGTTCTGAGTCTGCATGTTCTATTTAACTTTAAGATAATATGTCTTCCTGCAATGACACCTTTGGACTTTGAGATCTTTGTGTTATACTCAGTATGATTAGGCTTCTCATCGATTGCTTGCTTTCCTGTTTGTCGTGTGTAATTGTGATTTCCTAACCATGACTCTGTCTGACCATTCATGACTTAGACTCCTAGGTTTTAAAATCCTTTAGGCCAATGCTCTACTCTGAACTCATTCTGGAAAAATTAGCATGTTCACCTCATATGTGCCTAATATTTTCACCCTGTTAATCTAAAATAGCATGTCTTCTTAACTCTCCTAGTTTTATATCTATCTTTAGCATGCTATCACCTGCATAATGATATAACCTATGTTGCATTTACCATGTTTCAAGTCGAGTCTATTGACTCTCCTAATTTCTTGTTCTTTGTTTAATCAATGTTGTCACTCTTGCTTCTGAAATGCCAATGTGTTTATGAATCCTGCTAAATGTCATACAACCCCATCTCTATGAGGTGTTGCTTTAGAAAACTTTGGTTGGTTTTCGTGTATGGTCTATTAATCTATTTGGTAAATTGGTCAATATTGGGCTGGATATGAGTCCATGTGTGGCTTTGGGCTATGCAAATGGGCATATTCTCCTGTTTTTGGGAGGTGTTTGGATCCGGGCCTACTATCCGAATGAAAGAGTCTACTAAAGGCCCAGGTAGTGCTGGGGTTAACTCTTCTTAAGTCTACCCTATTTGTTGGGCATGCAATCATCTTGGTTCTGTAATATTCGAAGTCTGTTTCTTTCCTTTCCTTTTTTATCTTTGGTCATATAATAATTAATAAACAAACGACGGGGGAGATTAGTGAAAAGGGCTGGGGTATCCTAATGCTCGCATAAAAGGATATAAAATATGCCTATAGGGTCAATGTGTTCTATTTGCTATTTTGTTCAGCATGCCTTATATGTTATTTAGTTTAGTGCGTTTTACCCTAATAGCAAGCATGCCTATAGGAATCACGCACACACTTCACTTAACTTGTCAAAATATGTTGGCTCAAGTAATTGCTATATTTGTTTCTATATGTATTACTAGACACTTGTAGATAACATGCCTATAGGATACAATAACACATGTTTTGCTAATGTCCACCTAGATACCATGCCTATAGGGATTCAATTAATTAATCAATCAACTACTTCTACTACTCTTAGCACGGTGCTCCTTTAGACATCATGACTATATGATCTTAATCAATCAATCGACTACTTCCGTTATTTTCATTACATTGCCCCGCCTAGATGACATGCCTATAGGGATGAAGTATTATAAAATCAAGTTCAATTGTCAATCCTGCCTATAGGATATTATCACCCATCTAGAAAGCATGTTTATAAAATCAAACGTCGTTAATTTTGAGCTTTCAACATTTTTACTACCCCATTGCATAAACAATTTAGAGATCATGCCTATAAGAGCTCTTTCACACCTTTAATCTGCGAATTCATCAGTCAACAATGATTTTGTATGATGCTGGAAAGTAGAATCGCCTAGAAATTATGCCTATACGATTTGACAACTCTAATGCGTCTTAATTCCCTATAGTATGTACTGCACAAACTGCCTGCACGCATTTGCTGTTTATGTGTGGAGGTTAACTCGAACCCTTTCTTGCATTTATGTGTAGTCCTATATGATTTGAATGCGGGCTAGTTTTCTTATTTTTAAGCATCCTAAGTGAAGTCTAGAGCCACCCAAATAGAGGTCCAAAGGTAGTGCACGCATAGGGTATGACCTAGAATTTAATTAGAGCACCTTTAGGTAAACAACTTTAACATAGTAATCGGGTAGCAGGAGATGAGAGTCTGTTCCCGCTGAATAATATGAGCAACCCCTACCTTAAGGGAGTTGCGAAGTATTATTTATGTTTCACGGGGTGATCCTTTAGGCTAAAAAAACTTAGGAGCCCCCTTTCTTTATGTATTTGTTATTTACACTTAGTCATAGATCAATGTAGTTATATCCTTGTAGTCATTTAGATTTGTGCCGATTCTCATGTGTTTTAATAAGACCCTGCGACTTCAAAATTTTCCTTTATTTATGTGATCACCTAGTCTAATTGCACAATCCACATAATTTAAAGTTCGGCCGGGACCCACAGATGTGGACCTCGAAGAGTGCCTAATACCTTTTCTTTGAGGTAATTTGAGCCCTTACCCGATCTTTGGTGACACAGACTAGTTAAACAGAGTTATTTGCAAATAGGTGCCCTAACGCACCTCAAAATTGTTAGGTGTCGACTCTTCTCTTTTAATGCCCATTTTAAAGAGTTGTCACACGTCGAAACCCGCTTTCATGAGAAAACGGGGCGCGACAACTACAATATTCCGGAAATACTAGCAACTTCGATCTATTTACAGATATGATAAAACTGAACCATAATTAGGAAGATATTTGTATCTTCAACTCATTTAAGTATTTTATCAAATGCTAGGTGTGCATTATGATTTCAAGGTTCTTATATGGTGGATTCCTTCATCCCACAACCCTATATTTACCCATTTGAGCTCAATAATGTTTCGACAAACCTTGAAGGTACATGCATGCATAAATAAAACTCTCATACCCAAGAATCACACTCCCATTACCCATTTTCTAGCCCAAATTTGAAATGGAAAGCTAGGGCTAGAACCTTACCTCTTTAGAAGACAACTAACATGGTTTCCTTGTTAATTCTCTAAGACTTGAGCAAGGATTGATGACTAAATAGCTTAGGAATTCCTTCTCTCTGTCTAGAGAACTTTCCTCTCTCTAAAATATCAGTTTGAACCTTCTAAAATATCCCCCAAGATTGTTTTATAAAAATGGGACCAGGTTATATAATCAGAAAATAGACCCTTCGAACTAAACTCTGAGGCCGCAGCGTGTACTGCAGATCAGGTCAGCAGCCTGCAACGTGGACCGCGAAATGGTCCTCCAAAACTGGGCTGGCCTGTTCCAGTCTGTGATAGATTTGCGGTCCGCTGATCAGTTATGCGGTCGCATAGTATGCCGCAAAATCTTCCTCCGAAGTTTTCTTATGCTGGTTTTGCGACGGATATGTGGCCCGTGAAATGATTATGCGGTTGCATAGTTGATTGCAAAATGACCTCCAAATTTGGCCCATTTTTTTGCTCCACTCCACGGTGGATCTGTGGTCCGCAGAGTAGTTTTGCAGTCGCATAATGGACCGCAAAAATGCCATGTTCTGCAATAATTTTCCTTCAACACATTAGCCTACCTCGGCACCACGAAGCCTCGGGTTATAGTAAAATTTACGGGGCCTTACATCCTCCCCGCTTAAGATCATTCATCCTGGAATTAGGGTCGAAATCTGCCATCAACATCCAATGTGATTCAAATCTTAATCCACATACCCGCAGTTCCAAAATTCTTTTTTGACTAACCCCCTAAATCTCCAAAAATTTTGACAGAGTTTCCCCTATAACTGGGCCTATCCACCTGTCAGAGAATCTTAGAAACCAATACTAACAACCTATACATAATCCAATGATGTAATATAACATTAATACAACACCAAACGTGGCCTCATAAGCAATATATTACTAGAAGGGGACACCGTTAACATCAATAGTACAAGTGATACATAATTCAAAGAAGGTAAGCTCTTAACATTTTCATAGAACACTGCTACCTAAATACATAGTTATTCAAACAAATGAGGGTACATCTTATTCATCTCCTCCTCAACCTCCCAGGTGGCCTCTTCAACCTGCTGGTTTTGCTGTAGCACTTTCACGGATGCAATTTCTCTATTTCTTATCATTTGGACTTGCTATAATAGTGCCGACAATAAGGCACCGTCTATACCTCAAAATGCTATGTACAAAGGGCAAGAGATACAGGACCCCGAAATGAAGTGGGGCTCACCAAGTCAGCTGAGGAGAGGGTGTGCTGCTATCACTGATCAATACCACCTGCTATGGAACCAACTGCATCTATTAAAGATGTAACGCCCCTGGCAAAAGGGACGTTACTACATATGGAATAGTACTAGTATGTAAAACTAAACACCCTTTAAATAGAATGAGTAACTGTAAACGGGGAAGGAAGATGAAATCAATAAGAGACTCCAACAATATCAAGGTGTCAAGTTAGGGGAAAGGTAAATTCAAAGTAAGTTCCAATCATTTTAAGTTGGGAGATCTTTAGCACCGATACACCACTGTGTTTTTAGCACAGAGTCCGATCTCAGCCTGATCGGCTAAGCCATCTCACCCCGAGACATCTACTCACAATACCACCATGTGTGCGGCATGGCATCCTATCTCAGCTCGATCGGCTAAGCCATCGCACCACAATGTAGTGTGTGTTGACATCACATCATATCTCGCTAGCAATAATCTCATCCTATTTAAGAGGAAATATTTCAACATATCAATCTCATCCCATATAAGGGGAAACAACCTCATCGCATTAGCACGGTGATTCACCCCTCAATCGCTCCTACACCGGCACGTGTAGTTTCGGGGTTAGGTTTATTTGACCTACCCTTCTTCGGTGACTAAATGATACTTCCAAAGCATTTATTATTTAAATTATTTACCGCACATTTCATAATCTTTTACATATCATTCATTTCATTGGCACCAATGGCTATAACGCAACATCATTCTTGGCACGTTGGCCGCACATCATATTTCATGCTCTTTTCTTTCACTTTCAAATTTCATCATGGATAATCAACAACAAGGGTTTTCAAATTAAGACTTTAAATATACATGTGAGAAAATAAGGGTGTTAGGCATATGGAGATTTCTTACACAATTTGGCATAACAACTTCCATTTAAACTTGACTTGAAGTCACAACAGTTTAATACATGACTCATGCTTTGAACACTCTCCCGAAGAATAACATATAATATTATAAGAATATTTGGAACACATTTTGAACATGTATATATATATATATATATATATATATATATACCTTTCGATACCAAGCTTATTCAGAATGGCAAGTTTAAAATGAAGAACTCGGAACTTACACGGACATCATGGGATTTACTTCTAAGAGAGAAGTTTAGCCAACATACCTCGCCTTGAGCTTCCTTAAATTACTACAATGTTTGGAAATCTTAGCCATTTCGATCTATTTAGAGATATAACAAAATTAAACACAAATTAGGAAGGATTTCATGGTTCCAGCGCTTTTGAGCATTTTATCAAACACTAGGTGTGCATTATGATTTCTAGCTTCTCCTATGGTGGATTTCCTTCACCCCACAACCCAAGGTCTACCCATTTGAGCTATATACCTTCGCACAACTCATGATTGTACATCCATTCATAGATACACTATCACACCGAAGAATCAGACTCCCTATTAACCATCTTCTACCGCAAATTCGAAATTGAGACTAGGTTGTGAAACCTTACCTCTTGGATAAAGAACTTATGAGGTTCTCCTTGTAAATCTTCCAACTTTTGAGCAAGAATTGGTGAACAATTAGCTTAGGAGCTTTCCCTCTTAATCTATGGCACTTCCTCACTCTCAAATATAGGATTTTTGCTTCAAAAATGGCCCTTTACATCTATATATCCAAATAGGGTCGGGTTATAAAAACCAGAAAATGGACCCTCCAAACACAGCTTTATGGTCACAGAGTGGATCACAGAATGGATATGCGGTCCGCAAAACGGGCCGCAGAAGTGATGTTAAGAACTGGGTTGTTCGGGTCAGGTCTGTGGTCCACTGACCAGTTCTGCGGTCGCATAATGTGCCTCAGAACTCCCCTCCGGAAATCTTCATGTTGGGTCTATAATCATCAACACATGAGTTTACCTTGGCAGCACGAAACCCGAGGTTCTGGGTGAAATTTTACGGGGCCTTATAATCTATAGGTTGACTGTCAAGCAGGTAAGTATTCTTCCTATGGTTCGTCTTTTGAATAGTCTCACTCTATTTCTAGTCCGTACGGGTATGAGGTATCATATGGGCACAATCTTAACTCTAGTTGGGATGAATACCCTTATTATGACTGGAATGAAAGAGAAGTGAGACAACTACATCAAAAGGGGAATGGTAGTTTAGAAGAGCTTATATATAAGTGCATGAATAGTGTTGAAGAAAGATTCATACAAAATCAAGAAGGACTTATACAAAATGCTGAAGTCATTAAGAACCTAACAACGCAAGCGAGTCAAATAGCAAGTATACTTTCCAAAAGCTCATTGCATTGCAATGGTGAATATATGGAGGAGATACTTTGTGAGAATGAGCCTACCCAAGAGCATGAGCATCCACAGAGACAACTGACCACTCTGCAAGAGAACTCTGGTTTAATTGAAATGATTGAAGATGGGGCTTTGGTTGATTGTGAAGCAATAAAATAACAGTTCAAATCCCCATCCACCTTTCCACATTTATGATCTTTAGTAAAAAAGAATGAGCAACAAATGGTCTTGGACATACCACAGGAATATTCACACAACCTTTCTTCTTTGTTTTCTTATTCTAACCTTGATCATGCGGGTTTTATTTTTGGGGTTTTACAAAAAGATACGTGGATTGATCTTGTGAAAGTATGAAGAAACAAGTCGAGGATGATCCTACAAGAATAATTCACCACTCAAAAAGAGGCCAAGCAAGAAAGAAAAAAGCAGGTCTTACAAATATCCTCAGAAGACTTCGGCTTAATGAGCTCCATAAATAATCCCAATGAGCGAAAATGAGGAATGAATTCAGAATTAGGGGTAGAGTTCATAAGTTCTCAGAAACGAAAAACATTCAGGGGAGTTTTCTTTACCTCTTGTTGTTTACTTGTGTGTCATGGGGTCATGCCACAATTTAAAGTGTGGGGTGGGGGATATGTATATGTATGTTTTTTTGTGTGTTTTCGTCATTTTTTGTTTGACTTTTTTTTGACTTTTGCCGACGATGGATTTTCTCGACTGTCTTCTTGAGTGATCAAAGTCGAAGAATTTTTTTTTGTTTTTCTTAGATAGTATAACAATTCCCCTTTGGTTTTTTATTGTGTCGCGGTTCTTTTCCAAGGGTTTTGTTTGAATCGAGTGTAGTTAGTTTTTCTTTTGTTAGGATATTTGAAGTCTTGTGCTTTGGTATTAAACGGAGGTGACTTTTCTTGACTTTGTTATGCCTTGAGAGTAGTGACTACCTTAGTTATGACGCCTAGGCTCAGTTCTTGACTCATGTATAACTTCCTGAATTTGGTTGGTTTTGATGTTGCTTAACTGCTTTAACTAGAGAGTCGGGATAGATCCGGTCCTATGTGAGTTATGTGACAATGTATGTGTGAGAATTTGTTGATATTCAGTGCATGTCAGTTGATGTCTAGAACTTGCCCAGTGAGTTTACAAAGCAAAATAATAGTCTTGTTCAGTCTAGGAAGTGATATATGCATTTCTTTATTGAGCCAATTATATGTTTATGACTCGCCTAACTGCTGTGTATCCTAATAGCCCTTTTGAGCCTGTAATCTTACTTCGTTGGCAACCACACTACAAATCTGATCCGTTTTTGTTTTAATTGACTATCTATTTGAACCTTTTACCTCTCTTGAGCACTTGAATTTGTTATGAGCTTGTAAAATCTAAGTTGATGTATGGTCAGGTTTTTGAGTAGAAGTATTGAAAAAGGTGAAAGGTGCATTGTTTGAAAAATTACGAGAGATACTTGTAGGGTATTGAAACAAAATGAGTTTGCTTGAAAGAAAAAAAATTTGAACTTATAAAAGAAAAAATAATTTTGATTCCTTGCTAGTGGTAGTTCTCATATTTGTTGGATTAAAGAAATTGGGAGCTTCATGCTATTAAGTGTGAAGGTTGGGGTTTGGTTCAACATAAATGTGGTATTTAAATTGTTAATGTGTATGTTTTAAATTGCATAGGGAGGCGTAGTCACTATATCCAAATGTATCCTACTCGTCCTGTAGCCTACATTACAATCAAATAAATCCCTACTTGATCTTTGACTGAATGAGCTCAATTCGTAGAGTATAACACTACGGGCAAGTATATGGTGCGTCTTATGTGGCACATGAATTTTAATTATGAGAGTGAGTGAATTCTTTCTATCTTGAGTTCCTATTTGTTCTTGAATTTTATTGTGTGTGTAACTACTCTCTATCTTTGGTGTGAGGGCACATGATTTGCGAAGGAAAAGTAATATCTTTGGCCTCAGAGTTAGAGTAAGTGAGTAGGTTTTTGATAGGGTGCTTAGTCTGCTTTAAATATTCTTGGCATGATGCATTAGGGAAGTTGTCTGATGAGATGGTCGTTTCTATGTGAAGTGTAGTTTGGTTTCTCGAGGATGAACAATGGTTTAAGTGTGAGGTGTTGATGGTAAGTTAGGAACACGTGTTTTAGCCGCATTATGCACTGTAATTTGTATACATTGAGCGTGTTTGAGCTTAAATGATGGTGATTTGCACTTATTACATGTTTTATGCTTTGTAGGAGATGATTTCAAGTTTAGAAGATGTTCTGGAGCTAAATCGAATAATTTGGAGCTTTCAAGTCTGAGTAAAATCCTAAGGAATTAAACCAAGATCGCGTCCGAGACTCGTGGATCGGCGTTGCATACGAAAGTTAGAAGAAACTGCAAGGGCTAGAGCAAAGTTTACTAGTGTGTCGCATAAGGCGTGCCATAGAGCGATGCATTAGTACAAATGTTCGTCAGAAATTTGAGTAGTTCAGAGACTTATAGTTTTTGGGTTTACCAAAAAAATACACTAGTGCGACACATGGCGCGTGGCATAGTGCGACACATTGGTACAAATTGTTGTCATACAAGCTAAGTTCAGAGAGCAAATTGCACTAATGCGATGCACCCTGGGTTGCACTATGCGGCGCATGAAGTGTAAAAAGTTTTTGGATAGCATTTTTGAAGGGAATTTTGACCTATGGAAGATTGGAAGAGCACTGGAGAATGAAAGCACAAGGATTCATCATTCTTTCCTCAACTCAACACCCGAGTTTGGATTGAATTCATGTTTTCTTATAATTGAACTTTATTTACGATGCATTTCTCAATGAATATGGAGTAGTTTACCTTAGGGTTTGATGGATATGGTGTTTTGATTGATATTTTTGGATTTTAGCTCTAGTTCTTTGCTTGAATTCGTTTATGGAGCTTTGAATTGATTGCAACATCATTCATCAGTTTATTTAATCGAAATAGGAATATTTTTGTGATTATCTTTGCATTATTTTATTTTATTTAATTTAGTAATTCTTTTAAGTAATCAAAAGAGCTTGTTGAATACTTGATTAAATCGAGTTAGGAGAATATTCAAGAGACATTTTTCTGAAGATTAATCCATTAATGCATGCTTGCATATGTTCACAGTGCTTATATTTGTTCACCTCGTAGAGTTAAGATTTAATCGACAGAGGAGTCTTGACTACACATTTGAACTAATCATCGAGTGAATTCATGAGAAGCATTAGAGATTTAGAGTCAATTGAACTAGAGTTAGATCCAAAAATAGCTATCTTGCACCTATCCTGTCATGAACCTTATTTCTCCCATTGATATTTCGGTGTTGCTCAACTCTTGTCTTTCTGTAATCAATTATTAATTGTTTTAGTTGCATAATTAATTTTAGCTGTTAATCATCTCAACCGAAGTGTTAATCGTCCTGAATAGCGTTAAGCTAGAAATTACTTGAACATTGTTTAAATACAATCCCTGTGGAGACGATAATTAAGCTATACTATCTTTGGCAAGCGAGCATCAATTTTGTATTGTGTTTTGCGTTCGTCACTTCAGCAGGGTATCATGTGTGTTACCCAGTACGAGATATAATTTGTGGACCTAGCTTGCCATGCTGTTATCTTACTCTCCACTTAGAGAGAGAGAGTGGGGAGATTCATTGATGGACTTACTTTCTGTATAAGGCTATAGATGGCCAATGTGACCGGAGATGATATTTCTCTTCAGAGGGCTGTAGAGATTGCTAGACAGATCGAGATGGTTTGTGGTCAGAATAGGGGAGGCATCTAAGAAGAGGCCTCATTATTTTAGTGGTTTCAGTGGTGCCTCAGCTGGAGGTAGTGTTCATTTGGTAGAGGCTATCCTCCCAGGCCGATTCAGTTAGTGCTTCAGGCATCCCACGATAGTTTGGGTAGTCGTGGTTCTTATGGGTCGCATCCTGAGACACTAGACTTGTGGAGATCCGAGGCATGTTGCTATATTTTGACCTAGGTCACAGGGCGGCATGCCACAACAAGGTTCTCGTGCCATAGGTCTGGCACCGGTTGCTCCACCGCCCGCTCATCCAGCTAGAGGCGGGTGTCAGGCTGCTAGAGGTGGTGATCAGGCCATTAGAGGTAGAGGCCAGCCGACTAGAGGCCATCTGAGATGCGAAGGTCAGAGTGGTGGGGCCGAATCCCATTTTTATGCATTTCCATCTAGACTTGAGGCATAGTCATCTGACACCGTTATCACAGGTATTGTTCCAGTTTACCACAGAGATGCTTCAGTTCTTTTTGATCTGGGCTCTAATTATTCATACGTGTCATCCTATTTTGCTTCATATTTGGTTTTTCCTCGTGATTCTTTGAGTGCTCATGTACATGTGTCCACTCATCTAGGAGATTCTATTGTTGTAGATCATATTTATGTAACGACCCGACCGGTGGTTTTGTGAAATTATGCCCTCGTTTACCCTTTTTTGTTGCTGCACACATGCTTCACACGAGGTTGATTAGTTTCATTCCGGGAGCTTTCGAGTTGAGTCAGATCCTTTGATTCTTGGCTTAGAAGCCTATATTAGAAATGTTGACCAAACTTTGGCTTTTGTGATGGCTTCGATAGCTTCGTATCGTGATTTCGGACTTGGACGTATGCCCGAAATTGATTTCGAAAGTTTGTTGGTTGATTTGTGTTGTTTTGCCAAAATTTGCAAATTGAAGTTAAAACATTTGACCATAGGTTGAATTTTAGCTATCGAGCTCGGAATTTGATTTTGGGACTGTTATGCTATTTAGAACTTGTCTGCAAGATATGGTATCATTTGGAGTTGATTTGATAGGATTCAGACATTTAGTTGTAATTCTAGAGATTCTTGAACTTTAGTTTAAAATTCATGCATTTTAGTGCTCGCTTGGTAGTTTAAGATGTTAATTATGTGTTTTGATCTCGCGAGCGAGTTTGTATGATGTTTTTAGATTTGAGTGGATGTTTGGTTTGGAGCCCCAAGGGCTCAGATGATTTTTGGACATGTTTTAGAATGGATTGAACTGAAAATGAATCGCTGGGGTTGTTGGTTCTCAGTTATCGCAATTGCGAGCACGAACCTCGCAATTGAGACTTCCCTTTGACATTTGCGAAGTCAGCAGAATTTTGGGTGCAATTGCGAACAATTGTTCGCTTTTGCGATATGTCCAGCTTGGCAATTGCGATGCCTTTGTCACAATTGTGATGATCATTGAGGTTGTCAGGGTTCGCAAATGTGATCCCTTAGCCGTAATTGCGAGGGTTAGCAAATGCAAACCCTGTGTCACAAATGCGATAATTGCAGCTGGTACAAAAGGCTGGGAGACTAGATTTTTCAACACATTCTCTCATTTTAGAACCCTAGACTCGGTAGGAGGCGATTTGGAGAGGGTATTGTAATATACAAACTTTGGGTAAGTGATTATAATCTATTTCCAATCATATTCCATAAATATATCTTATATATTAGCATTACACACATGCGAATCCAAGTAAAAATTTGTGAAACATTGTCAAATCTTTGAAAAAAAAGAATTTGAGTTTTGAGAGTCGATTTGGACTTGGATTTTGAAACTAATCAATATATGAACTCGTGGGTCATGGGTAGTCAGTGTAAGGCCCTGCAAAAAATTTTGCAAAATAATATTAATAATGTTTCTTGGTGCCGAATTGGTTTTACGTGTTATGTATTATAGAAAGTAAAGGAAAATGTTTGGCAGTGTTATGCGTTTCTGCGGTCCATTATGCGACCGCAAAATCACTTTTCGGACCACATAATGGCCGTTGAGTGAGGTAGTTGTTGGGCCAGTTTGGATGAGTTTTGCGGTCGACTATGCGACCGCAGAACAGGTCTGCGGGCCGCATAGGGACAGCAGACACGGGCAGTTTTTTTGGAAGTTTGGTCACCAATTATGCGACCGATATGCGGTCCGCATATTGATTATGCGATTGCAGACCTTATTCCAGAGCTTCATTTTTGGGGTTTTAAACCCGACCCTATTTCGTTAAAACACACCCCAAGGACCATTTTCAGCATATTTTCTGATATCTTTAGAGTGAGAGAGAGGCTCCTAGAGGGAGAAGCGATCTTCATTAAATTGTTCTTCATTTCTCACTTAAAGCTTGAAGATTATCAAGAGAGGCACCTAGGTCTTCTTCTTAAGAGGTAAGATTATATCACCTAGTTTCAAAATATAACTAGAATGGGCCATTAGTAAGGTAATTCATGCGGATGAGAGTGCTTACCTTGCATGCATGTATCCTTATAGTATGTGGGAAGATTGTGAGCTAATAATGGTAGAGAGTGGGTTGGGAAATGATGGAATCTTCCACAAAAAGAGCCTTAAAACATTGATGCAAACCTAGTGTTTGATAATATGCTCAAATGAGCTAAAACCATGTTCATCTTCCTAATTTTTGTTCAATTTTGCTATATTGCTAAAATAGATTAAAGTTGCTAATATTACGGAGCATCTTAGAGTTTTAAGAAGCTCAATTGAGGTATGTTGGTTAAAGCCCCTTCTTCTTAGAATCGAATCCCACAACGTTCATGTAATCGGAGTAAGTTCTTGATCATTATCGAATTGGCTTTTCCTAATGTGGTTGTGTTGGAGGAGTTGCTTTCAATGTTTATGCTAAATGCTTCATCATGTCATCTTGCCATTTGAGAATATGTTCAAAATGTGGAATATGTGTTAGGGATGTTAAGACTTCATGTCAAGATTGAAATAAAGGTTGTTATGCCAAATTCTATGAAAAACCTCTATGTGCCTAAGATTCCCAAATTTCTCATATGTGAATTTTATGTCTTGAATGGGAGCCTTATTTATTTTGATAATGATATTGAATGTGCAGAAGGGGTCTGGAACTATGAAATACAGCCAAGTGCCAAGAATGACTTTGTAATCGTAATCACTAGTGTCAATGAATCGAAAGTACATGAAAGAAGTATGATGGGAGATGATTGACTGAAGAAGGTAATGTCTCAAATGAGATGGCCTAGCTGATCGAGCTGAGATCGGACTCCGTGTAAGAACACGATGGTATTGTGAATGAAATTATGGTAATGTCTCAAATGAGATAGCTCGTCGATCGGGCCAAGATCGGACTCCGTGTAAGAACATGGTGGTATTATGAATGGAATTGTGGTAATGTCTCAAATGAGATGGCCTAGCCGATCGGGCCGAGATCGGACTCCGTGTAAGAACACAGTGGTATTGTGAATGAAATTGTGGTAATGTCTCAGATGAGGCGGCCTAGCCGATCGGGCCGAGATCGGACTCCGTGTAAGAATAAGGAGGTATTGTGAATCGTGGAACATCGGTACTAAAGGTCACCCAACCTAGTAATATGGAAATTGTCTTGAAAATGTATATGATCCTTAACTTGTTGTTTTACTATTATTTGAAGCCCTTATTGAATTCTTGGTTGTTCCTCGTGTGTTATTATTCATTCTATTGAGTTGGTGTTTAGCTATACATACTAGTGCTATTCGATGGTACTAAAGTCCCTTTTACCGGGGGCGCTGCATCCTTAAATGGATGCAGGTGGTTATATAGCATACCGTGCGGATCACAGATAGTGCTGCATCCTCTTCTCAGCGGACTCGGTGAGCCCCATTTCATTCCGGGGTCATGTGTTGTACCTTTTGTTATATTATGGTCATTTTTGAGGTATAGCGGAGGCCTTGTTGCCGGCACCATCTTTACTCTCTTTTGTATCTTTAGAGGCTCCGTAGATACTTTGTGGGTTATATATGGGTGTTGGGAATGTTAAGCAAGTCATGTTGTATTTGGTCACTTGACCCACTTGAACTTTAAGAAATATGTATTTTGAGACTTAAAAGAGAAATGGCTAATGAAATGATTAAGGATTGTATGAATGAGACCCCTATTGTATAATTAATGAAATCTCGTCTTCTCTTGATCATGGGTTAATTGAGTAGAAAGTATCTAACAGGCTTGCTTGGTCGGGTTCACTCGGTTGAGCGCCAGTTGCACTTCCCGAGGATGGGGAATGACAAACTTGGTATCTACCATTAGTCCCGGGTTTTGACTGGGAGGACCCCGGGTTGACCTTTGTTGACTTTTTGAAAAGTGTAAAGATCATAACTTTATCTATTGTAATTGATTGTCCTCGCATTTTTTGATGAGGTTAGTTTGATTTTGTTTAATTTGAGCCGTGTTAAGGCGAATCTTATGGTAAAAGCTATTTCTGAGGGCTGAATTGGCCTAGTTGAGGTAAGTATCTTGCCTAAATATTTGTGGGGGAACTACTTCTTAGGATTTGGGATTGATTGTGTCATTTGTGCTATTTGAAAGTCGTGTACGCAAGGTGACGAGTGGGTACATGGGTTGTAAGTGGTATTTGACCAGTTTAGGCTATTAGACTCTCTCCATGCTTTATTTGAATTGCCATATCATGTTCTAAATTCTCATAGTCAATCAATTCTTACTTGTGTTAGTCTATCCTTACATGCCTTAAATGACTTTGTTAACACTGGTTGTTCATCCTGCTTGATAATTTGATCTTATGTTTTAGTTGAACTTGTTGCCTCTTTTATTGTTACATGATATCTCTTTTATTGTTGACTATCATTATTTGAGGTCATTGTACATGTTATCTCTTTCATTGTTGATTATCAGTATTTGAAGTCATAATTACATATTATCTCGTTCATTGCTATTATTCTTATTTGAAGTCATCGGTATATGCTATCTCTTCTAACATGAGTTATTCTTATTATTTTCGTGGCTACACATTATCTTTCTCATTGTCTAGTTATTGTTGTTGAAGCTGTGAAAGCCGTTATCACATTGATCAGAAGTGTTAATTGTTGAGGCATCTTTCTTGTGGAGAAGTTTATATTTATTGATATTGTTGATATTCTTGTACACATTGTGGTTGAGCCATGGGCTATTGTTGTAGAAACATTGATATTGTTATCTATTGGCAAGTTGTGACATATGGGCTTTTGTGGTTCGAGTTGTTATTGTAATGTGATATTGATGCACATGTGGCAGTATAAGGATATGGGTTAATGTGCATGTGTGTCACACCAGGACCTTAGGGAGCGTGACCGGCGCTCAACCGAGATATCCCGGTCAAGCAAGCCTACTCGATGCCTCCTACCCGACCTTACCCATGCATATAGTGAAGATGTGAACCATTCGTTAGAAAACGAGAGGATTTCATGAACAACACCAATTTCATTACCATTAGTTACTTCATTTACAATTTCCAAAAATATGTTACACATTCATAGTTTAGAAGTGGGAACATATGATACAAATACAATATTTCTAGTTTGACTTTACAAAACCAAGATACAACCCACACTATTGTGCCGGCCACAAGGCCTCGGCTATACCTCAAAACACTATACATAAAGAACACAAGATACAAGACCCTGATATGAAGTGGGCCTCACCAAGTCAGTTGGGAAGAGGGTGTGCCACTATCACTGATCGATACCGCTTGCTATGGAACCACCTGCATCTATTAAAGATGCAGCGCCCTCGGCAAAAAGGACGTTAGTACATATAGAATAGTACTAGTATGTAAGACTAAACACCCTCTCAATGAATCGAGTAACAGTACAAGGAGAAACAGACATGGAATATATGAGAGCCTCAAACAATATTAAAGAATCAAGCTAAGAGAAAGATGGGAACCCTAGGATGGGAATCCTTCATCTCACAACTAATTCCCAAGTCCATATTTTACCCATATCAGTTCAACAATTCCCATACCACCATTTTTAGCACATGCATGCAAAATAAACCAACTCCTACCCTCAAGAGCTACATTCCCCATTACATATTCCTAGCCCAAATTTCGAAATTGAAAGCTAGGGATAGATCCTTACCTCTTTAGAAGACAATTTTGCAAGTTTTCCTTGTGAATTCTCCAAGGCTTGAGCAAGGAACTAAAGTGGAAGGTGTTGGAGCTCCTCCTTCTCTCTCTAGTTCTCCCCTGTCTTAAAATATCTGATATTTTCCTTCTAAACGAGCCCCAATGACTTTTAATCAAAATGGGGTCGGGTTATAAAAACATCAGATGGACCCTCCGAACTCAGCTATACGGTCGCAGAGTGTACCGCAACTTAGGTCTACGGCCTGTAAAATGGACCACAGAAATATTCCCAAACACTAGGCTGGCCTGATCAAATCTACAGTCATTTTGCGGCCCACACAACAGTTATGCGATCGCAAAACGCATCGCAAATGTCTCTCTCCGGAATGTTTCATGCTGAATTTATGATGAATGTGCGGCCTGCGAAATGATTATGCGGTTGCATAATGGACCTTAAAATGACATCAAAAAATTGGCTTGTTCTTGTTGTGCTCTGCGGCGGACCTGCGGCCTACAGAGTAATTCTGTGGTCGCATATTGGATGGAAGGAATGCCATGTTCTACAGGTATGTAGGTATGTAGGCACATCACAACCCAAAAGGTATGTACCAAGGCTCGCAAGCTTTCTATGAAGATTATCTAAAACAATCAAACACGTTAGCCAACCTTGGCACCACGAAACCCCGAGTTCTAAGTAACATTTTACGGTGCCTTACAATGCGGCATAACATGGGATTTATATGTATGTTGCATGTAAGGGAATTATGCGAAGCCACGTGGCATCATAAGGTGGGCTAAAGTATGTGTAGCTATTTCAGAAAAAATATTTTAAAAACTATTTAAATGTAAGGCTCACACCGCGATATAAGGAAAGATTGTGAATTGTGAATACGAGACGGTACCACTGTTGTGATTCTTGATATGCATGAAGCAATTCCTTGATTGTGATTATTAATATACACGAGGCACTACCTCGGTTATGATTCTTATTGTACACGAGGCGGTACCTCGTTGTGATTCTTGTTGTTTATCTCGTGATTAAAGAGTTATTTGGTGGGAACACTTCTTGTTGTTTTGTTCTTCCTTGTTTTATCAGTTATTGTCCATATATGAACACTGTGGTTCTTCTCAATTGATTACCTTATGTTATCTCTATGCTTACAATCCTTTCGTTTGTTTATGTTATTAACTTGCCTCATATTACTTATTGCTCCACTTTACACTACTTCTTGTTATTAAGTTTTCATTCTGTTTATGTCCTAGTAGGTATCTTGACCTGGCCTCATCACTACTTAACTGAGGTTACGCTTGATACTTACTGGATACCGTTGTGGTGTACTCATACTACGCTTCTGCACATCCTTTTGTGCATATCCAGGTATGCATGTTAGTGCCGGACGCTAAAGTTGATTTGAGTAGATGCTTTTGGAGTGTTCAAGGTATACTTGCTTTACGTCCGCAGGCCTCAAAGTACCCTTCTATTTTAGACATTCCACTATTTCTTTCTTATATCCAATAGTGTTGTAGTTCGAGACTAGTAGTACTATCTTGTAGAGCATATGACTCGGTTCCACCAGGTTTTGGGGAAAAGTGTTGGCTATTGTACTGGTGAGTTATTATTATAGTATGAAGGTTTATTTGATGTTTTTAGTAGTGTTTTTGGAATTTCTCTATGCATGTAAGTTTACTTAGTAGTAGAGACTAGTTGCCCTCACGACATTCTACAGAGGCAAAATGGGGTCTTGACAAGTTGGTATTAAAGCTTTAGGTTCAAAGGTGTTACGAGTCATAAGAAGGTTTAGTAGAGTCTTGCGGATTGGTATGGAGACGTTTGTACCTATCTTCGAGAGGCTACAAAACTGTTAGGAAAACATCACTTCTTTGATTCCTTATCGTGCGAATTGGTTGACTTAGAAAACTAAAACTTTGACTTTCTATTCTCTCACAGATGGTGAGTACACGCATTGCTAGATCCTATGATAAAAAATAGGCGCCCCCAGCTAGAGCCGCAAAAGGCCGAAATCACCAAGGAGGGGTACGTGGTACAGCTAGAGAACCTGCCCGAGTTGCGATAGAAGAGACACTAGTAGCTCCAGCTGGGGGGCGGGCTCCCGATGTTCCTGTTGCCACCCCTACACTTCAAGAGACCCTCACACAGTTCTTGAGTATGTTTCGTACTCTAGCTTCGGCGGGGTAGATTCCACTTACACCAACCACATCTCAAGGTGGGGGAGGAGCTCAGACTCCCACGGTCCGTACTCCAGAGAAGTGGGTCCATGTTAAGCAAGTCCCAAATGTTATACTAGTACAACATGTTGTCCCAATTTAGCCTGGCGTTAGGCAGCAGCATCTAAGGAGGAGCAACATAGAATTGAGAAGTTCAAGAAGTATCACCCTCGTACTTTTAGTGGTTTGTCTTTAGAGGATGCACATGGCCTTCTAGAGCAGTGCCCCTGTATTCTCCACACCATGGGTATTGTGGAGATGACCGGGGTTACTTTCACTACTTTCCAGCTATCAGGAGAAGCATATATGTGGTGGCGGGTGTACAAGGAGGGTAGCCCATCCGATGCAGCTTCACTTACATGGACTCGATTTTTAGAGTTATTCTTGAGAGAGTTTGTTCCCCAAATCCTTAGGCTGCATGGCGTGTGGAGTTTGAGCATCTGCGCTAGGGTACTTTGACAATGTTAGAGTATGCTGTTTGATTTAGTGATTTGACCAGACATGCACCGGCCTTGGTTTCTATAGTCAGAGAGCGAGTTCGTCAATTTATCGAGAGAATCAACTATGGCATTGGATTCAACATGGATAGAGAGTTGGAGATAGATACCCTATATTAGCAGGTGGTAGATATTGCATGAAGGTTGGAGGGTATGCAGGGCCGTGAGAGAGAGGACAGAGAGGCCAAGAGGTCTCGAGGTACGGGAGGATTTAGTGGTGGCCACACTTCAGCTACAGCCCATCGTGGTAGAGGCTATATGAGCCATTCAGTTCACTCAGCACTTCTAGTTTCTAGTGGTGCTCCAGTTATTCTGAGATCTGCGGTTGCACACTTTGCTCAGCCACTTTCTAGTGCACCTCTTGCATGGGGTGCCTTCGGCGGTCAGTCTAACCGGCCAGGCCTGAGCTAGTCCCAGCAGCCACGCCTACCGAGAGCTTGCTTTGAGTATGGTGAAACCCTTCACATGGTTGGAGAATTCCCCAGACTCAGGAGGGGTGCACCTCCACAGACTGCTCAGGCTCCATAGATTAAGTCAAGCCCACAGACTTCTGAGGCCATGGTTGCTGCCCTAGTTGTCGCTCCACCTATGCAGCTAGCTAGGGGTAGGGGATGAGCGAGTAGGGGTTGCCTTAGAGGGGGAGGATAGGCCAGATTCTATGCTTTCCTGGGTAAGACAGAGATAGTCTCTTCAGACGCAGTCATTCCAGGTATGGTTTCAGTTTTCCATAGAGATACATACTTCTTATTTGATCCGGGACCCACGTATTCATATTTTGCATCATACTTTGCTCTGTATTTAGATATATCTCATGATTCTTTGAGTTCTCCTATTTATGTGTCCATGTTTGTGGGATATTCAATTGTTATGGACTGTGTGTATCGGTCGTGTTAAGTTGTTATTGGTGGTTGTAAGACTAGTGTTGATCTATTGTTGCTTAGTATGGTAGATTTTGATGTTATTTTAGGCATGGACTGGTTGTCACCCTATCATGCTACTCTGGATTGTCACGCCAAGACTGTGACATTGGCTATGCCAGATTTGCCACTGTTGGAGTGGATATGTGCATTGGATTATGTTCCTAGCAGGGTTGTGTCATATCTTAAGGCTTAATGGATGGTTGAGAAGGGATGTGATGCTTAGCTAGCCTTTGTGAGAGATGTTAGTGCTGACACTCCTACCATTGAGTCAGTTTCATTGGTGAGAGACTTCCTAGATGTATTTCTAACAGATCTTCTGGGCATGCCATCCGATAGGGGTATCAATTTTGGTATTGACTTGTTGCTGGGAACTAAGTCCATTTCTATTCCACCATATCATATGGCCCCAGCAGAGTTGAAGGAGTTAATGGAGCAGTTGCAAGAGTTTCTTGATAAGGGTTTCATTCAGCTTAGTGTGTCGCCGTAGGGTGCTCCGGTCTTGTTTGTGAAGAAGAAAGATGGTTCTATGTGCATGTGTATTGATTATCGACACTTGAACAAGGTTACAGTGAAGAACGTGTATCCATTTCCATGCATTGATGACTTATTTGATTAGCTACATGGTTCTAGAGTGTTCTCAAAGATTGATTTGCAGACAGGTTATCATGAGCTAAAGATTTTAGATCCAGATATTTCGAAGACTACCTTTAGGACTGGGTATGGTCAATATGAGTTCCTTGTGATGTCATTTTGGCTGACAAATGCCCCCATCATAATTTATGCACCTGATGAACAGTGTATTCAAGCAATATCTTAATTCATTCGTGATTATGTTTATTGACAACATCTTTGTGTACTCCCGCAGTCGGGAAGATCATGAGCAGCACCTGAGGATCATGCTTTAGACCTTGAGAGAGAAAATGTTGTATTCAAAATTCTCAAAGTGTAAATTCTTGCTTGATTCGGTGGCGTTTTTGGGTCATGTGGTGTCGAGTGAGGGGATCATGGTAGATCCGAAGAAGATTGAAGGAGTTCATAGTTGGCCTAGACCATCTTCAGCTACTAAGATTCTCATCTATTATTGCACCTATGACAAGATTGACCCAGAAGGGTTCTCCTTTCATATGGTCCGAGAAGTGTGAGGCGAACTTTCAAAAGCTCAAGATTGCTTTGACTATAGCCCCCGTGTTGATATAGCCTACGGGTTCGGGGTCTTACACTATGTATTGTGATGCATCACGTGTTGGCCTTGGCGTGGTGTTGATGCAAGATGGCAGGGTGATTGCCTATGCGTCTCGGTAGTTGATGATTCATGAGATGAACTATCCAGTCCATGATATGGAACTAGCAGCTATTGTTCATGGCTTGAAGATTTGGCAGCACTATTTGTACGGTGTCCCTTGTGATGTCTTTACCGACCACCGGAGTCTACAACATCTTTCCAAATAGAAATATCTTAACTTGCGGCAATAGAGACGGATAGAGTTGCTTAAAGACTATGATATCACTATTCTATATCATCCTGGGAAGGCTAATGTGGTGGCCGATGCCTTGAGTCGAAAGGCGCAGAGCTTGGGCAGTTTAGCATATCTACCGGCAGCAGAAAAGCCTCTAGCCATGGATGTTCATGCCTTGGCCAACCAGTTTGTTAGATTGGATGTTTTGTATCCCAATCGATATCTTTCTTGCGTGGTTTCTTGGTCTTCTCTATATGACTGAATCAGAGAGCGTCAGTATGATGACCCCTATTTACTTTTTCTCAAGGACACAGTTCACCATAGCGATGCCAAGGAGGTTTCTATTGGAAATGATGGTGTGTTGCGGATGAAGGGCCGATTATGTGTGCCCAATGTATATGGTTTGCGTGAGTTGATCTTTCAAGAGGCCCACAGTTTGCGATACTTCATTCATCTGGGTGCCGCTAAAATGTATCAGGATTTAAGGCAGCACTATTGGTGGAGGAGAATGAAGAAAGTCATAGCGGAGTGTGTAGCTCGCTGGCTAAATTGTCAGTAGCTGAAGTACGAGTATTAGAGACCATAATGTTTGCTTCAGAGACTCGAGATTCCTGAGTGCAAATGGGAGCGTGTCACCAGGGACTTCATTTTTGGGCTCATATGGACACAGAAGAAATTTGACGCGGTATGGGTGATTGTGGACAAGTTAACCAATTCAGCTCATTTCATTCAGGTAGTGACTACCTATTATTCAGAGCAACTAGCTCAAATCTATATTCGCGAGATTGTACGACTTCATGGTGTGCCGGTATCCCTCTTATCTAACTGGGGTACGCAGTTCACATCACATTTTTGGAGATCTGTTCAATATGAGTTAGGCACACGGGTTGAGCTGAGTATAACATTTAACCCGAGATGGATGGACAATCCCAGCTTACCATTCAGATATTGGAGGATATGCTTCGTACTTGTGTTAAGGATTTCAGGGCTTCTTGGGATCAGTTCTTGCCTCTTGAGGAGTTTACCTACAACAACAACTACTAATCTAGTATTCAGATGGCTCTTTATGAGGCCTTATATGGGAAACGATGTCGTTTTCTAGTTGGTTGGTTTGAGTCAGGAGAGGCTAAGTTATGAGGCACAGATTTTGTTCTAGATCCCTTGGAGAAGGTCAAGTTGATACAGAATCAACTTCGTACAACCCAATCTAGACAGAAGAGTTATGTGGATCGGAAGATTCGTGATGTTGGATTCATGGTTGGAGAGCGAGTTTTGTTCTGGGTTTCACCCATGAAGGGTTTAATGAGGTTCGTAAAGAAGGGCAAGTTAAGCCCTAGGTATATCGGGCCCTTTGATATCCTTGATAGGATTGGTGAGGTGGCCTACAAGCTTGCATTGCCACCTAGTTTATCTGGGGTTCATCCGGTGTTCCATGTTTCTATACTGCAGAAGTATTTAGGTGATCCGTTTTATGTTTTAGACTTCAGCATAGTCCAATTGGACGAGGATTTGACTTATTTTGAGGAGCTAGTAGGTATCTTGGATAGACTGGACCGGAAGTTGAGATCAAAGAACATTGCTTCAGTGAAGGTACAATAGAGGGGTCATCCGGTCGAGGAGGCGAACTAGGCGACTGTGTACGACATGCGAAGTCGTTATCCACATCTATTCACCATTTCAGGTATGTCTTTATGCACATTTGAGGACGAATGTTTGTTTTAAGATGGGGAGAATGCAACATCCCGATCAGACGTTTCATGTAATATTTTCATGTTTCCCCTTTTTGATGATTCACACATGTGTGTTTATGGTTTTATGACTTGCGAGTTGATTAGTTTTGTTCCGGGAAGCTTTTGGGTTCATTCACGCCCTTCGATTCTTGACTTAGAAGCGTATATTAGAAATGTTGACCCAACTTTGACTTTTGTAAAAACGACCCTGGAACGGTGTTTTGATGGCTCTTATAGCTTTGTAATGTGATTTCAGACTTGGGCGTATGCCAAAAATTAATTTGGGATGTTTGTAAGTTGATTAGTGTTGTTTTGCCGAAATTTGGTAATTTGAAGTTGAAAAGCTTGACATTTGGTTGACTTTTAGCTATCGAGCTTGGAATTTGATTTTGGGACTTGGAATAGGTTCGTTATACTATTTAGAACTTGTCTGCAAAATTTGGTATCATATGCAACTGATTTGATAGGATTCTGACGTTTAGTTATAATTCTATATATTTTTGAACTTTACTTTGAAATTCATGCGTTTTAGTGTTCGATTCGTAGTTCTATATTTTTGGATGTTTAGTTTGGAACCCTAGGGCTCAGATGAGTTTCAAACATGTATCAGAATGGATTAAACTGAAAATTAATTGATGTTGTTGCTGGTGCTCAATTATCGCAATTGCGACCACTGGCCGTGTAATTGCGAAGGTGACAGTGGGGGCTCAAATGTCGTAATTGCGAATTCCCCTTCGCATTTGAAAAGTCAGCAGGATTTGGCTTGGTTTTCAATTGCGAACAATCGTTCTCTTTTGCGATATGTCCAGCTTCACAATTGCAATGCCTTTGTCACAATTGCGATGACCATTGAGGCTATGAGTGCTTGCTAATGCGATCCCTGGTCCATAATTGCAAGGGTTCACAATTGTGAACCCTATGTTGCAAATACGACAACTGCATCTGGTACAAAGGGATGGGATACAAGATTTTTCAATAGATTCTCTCTCGTTTTCATCTACAAACATTGGGTAAGTGATTCTAATCTATTTCTGATCATATTCCATCAATATATCTTAGGTCTTAACATCAAAATCATGTGAATCCAAGTGACAATTTGTGAAACTTTGTCAAGTTTTTGAAAAAATAAGAATTTGAATTTTGAGAGTCGATTTGGACTCGGATTTTGAAACTAATCACATATATGAACTCGTGAGGTCATGGGTAGTCGGAATCTACCATTGGACCTGAATTTTGACCTTGTGGACCCCAGGTCGACTTTTGTTGAGTTTTTTAAAAAGTGTAAAGATCATAGCTTTATCTATTGTAATTGATTTCCCTCGCATTATTTGATGATATTAAGTCGATTTTGGTTAGATTTGAGTCGTGTGAAGGCACATTTTAGGTGAAAAACTATTTCCAAGGGTAGAATTGGCCTAGTTGAAGTTAATATCTTTCCTAGCTTTGTGTGGGAAAAGTACCCTGTAAGGCCCCGTAAACTTTGCTGCATAACCACTATGCGGTCGCATATGCGACCGCATAACCTGTTCCGGAGCTTCAATTTTGGGATTTTTAAACCTGACATTATTCCGTAAAAATACATCACATGGACCATTTTGATCATATATTCTGATATGTTTAGAGTGAGAGAGAGGGTCCTAGAGGGAGAAGTAATCTTCATCAAATTGTTCTTCGATTCTCACCTAAAACCTTGAAGATTATCAAGAAAGGCACATAGGTCTTATTTTTAAGAGGTAAGATTCTATCACCCAAACTCTTAATTTCAAAATGTGACTAGAATGGGCCATTAGTAAGGTAATTCAGGGAGATGTGGGTGCTTACTTTTCATGCATGTGTTCCTAAAAATGATAGAGAATGGGTTGGGGAAAGATGGAATCTTCCACAAAAAGGGGCTTAAAACATTGATGCACACCTAGTGTTTGATAGTATGCTCAAATGAGCTAAAACCATGTTCATCTACATAATTTTGGTCTAACTTGTTATATTTCTAAAATAGATTAAAGTTGCTAAGAATTCCGGATCATTTTAAAGTTTGAGAAGATCAATTGATGTATGTTGGCTAAACCCCCTTCTTCATAGAAGCAAACCCCATGGTATTCATGTAATTGGAGTAAGTCCCTTATCATTATTGAATTGGTTATTCCTGATGTTGTTGTGTTGAAGGCTGTTTGTTCAATGTTTATTATAAATGCTTCATCATGTCATCTTGCCATTTGAGAAGATGTTCAAAATGTGAAATAAGTGTTTGGAATGTTAATACTTCATGTCAAGACCGAAATAAAAGTTGTTACGCCAAATTGTATGAAAGGCCTCTATGTGCCTAAGATTTCCAAAATTGCTCATATGTGAATTAATGTCTTGCATGGGAAGCACTATTGATGTTGATAATGATAATGATATTTGAATGTGGAAAAGGGAATCGGAACAATGAAATACGGCCAAGTGCCAAGAATGACTTTGTAATTGTGATCACTAGTGCCAATGAACTTAAAGTATATGAAAGAAGTACAATGTGAGATGATTGACTGAAAAAGGTACTGCCTCAAATGCGATGGCCTAGCCGATCGGGCTGAGATCGGACTCTGTGTAAGAACACGATGGTATTATGGATGAAATTGTGATAATGGTTGATGTCTCAAATGAGATGTCCTAGCCGATAGGGCCGTGATCGGACATCATGCCGCACACATAGTGGTACTGTGCTGGAAATTATAATGAAATTATGGTAGCCGATCGGTCTGAGATCGTACTCCGTGTAAGAATATGGAGGTATTGTGAATTGTGGAATATCCGTACTAATGGTCACCCAACCTAATACTATGGAAATTGTCTTGGAAAACGTATATGATCCTTAACTTATTGTTTTACTATTATTTGAAGCCCTTATTGAATTCTTGACTGTTCCTCTTGTATTATTATTCATTCTATTGAGTTGGTGTTTAGATTTACATACTAGTGCTATTCGACTGTACTAACGCCCCTTTTGTCGGGGGAGCTGCATCATTAAATTGATGCAGGTGGTTACATAGCAGACAATGTTGATCACAGATAGTGCTGCATCCTCTTCTCAGCGGACTCGGTGAGCCCCATTTCATTCTGGGGTGATGTATTGTACCTTTTGTTTATATTGTGGTCACTTTTGAGGTATAGCTGTGGCCTTGTTGCCGGCACCATCTTGACTCTCTTTTGTATCTTTAGAGGCTCCGTAGATGCTATATGGGTTGTACATGGGTACTAGAAAGGTCAAACGAATTATGTTGTATTTTGGATTTTTATTCCACAAAATCACAAAATGTATGCCTTTATTAAACTTAACAGGAAGTAGCAAAATGAAATGGTTTGGTAATGTCTATGCATATGGTCCTTCTACTAGTTAACTAATAACAACTTGCCTTCTGTTATCATGGGTGAGTTGGGTAGCAAGTATCTAACAGGCTTTCTCGGCATGGTTCACTCGGTTGAGCGCCGGTCGCGCCTCTCAAGGTTGGGGCGTGACAAACGTGGTATTAGAGCCTAATGTTTTAAAGTATCCTAGGATGTCCCGGAGCCGTGTCTAGTATAGTTCTTCTTATCGGTGTGTTGTCGACCACATTTATAAGTTCGAGGCTACTTGGACATTTAGGAATAATACCATTATTTGATATTCTGGATTGTGCGATGAAACTAATTGTACAACTGTTCCTCCTCTAAATCGTGAATTCCTTTAACTTTAAGTATATGACACCTAAGAAGAGAGCAAGAACTGGCCAAGGAGTCAATGCCACCTTTGGAGTGGCAGTTGACCCTATACTTGGTGAGGCAGGTGAATACCCGAGGGGTGAGGATAATCCCCCGACTGCTACACTACCTGATTCCAGTAAACCTGTTCAGGCCACACCAGTTCCTGCACCTATTATGGGTGCAACGGTTCCTCCACCCGATATTCCGATACGACCTCCGGCCCCAGCTTCTGGCTTTGTTATTTCTGATGGGGATCTTAGGGAGCTATTCAGATGTTGACTCAGATAGTGGCTTCTTAGGCCCAAAGGTCGAATGTTGCACCCACATCTTCTAGCCAATAAGGGGATTCTAGTGGTTCCAGGCTGAACATGTTTCTACAGTTGCATCCTCAGGTGTTCACGGGTGCTAATCTCGAGGAGGACCCACAAGACTTCATTTATGAGATGCATAAGAATCTCCGGGTTATGCGCTCTACTGAGACAGAGGGAGTGGAGTTGGCCGCCTACCGCCTGAAAAGGGGTGGCATATTCTTGGTTTGAGCTATGGGAGGACTCTCGGGAGGAGGGGAGCCTTTTAGCGAGGTGGAGCGAGTTTGCTGATGCCTTTATAGACCATTTCTTACCTGCCGAGACTAGGGAAGCCCGTTCCACAAAGTTTGAGAAACTCAAGCAAGGGAGTAGAAGTGTGTGAGAGTATCACATAGAGTTCGCGCGCCTGTCAAAATATGCTATTCACATATTGCCTACAATGGAGGCTAGAGTGCACCGATTTGTGCAGGGCCTTAGCCTCTTGGTTATTAATGAGGCCGATACATCTGCCTTGAATTCAGATATGAACTATGGGAAAATGGTAGCATTTGCTAAAGCTACAGAGGGCCGCAAGGTTGAGAACAGAAGGGAGCGAGAGGGTACCAGGAAGGCCCGGTCTGCGGGCAACGTTGGGGAGCCATTTGGTGGGGAAGATCAGCTTTCAGGGGAGGGTCATCGGGTCAACCCAGTCTTATGCTCAGTCTTTAGCCAGTGCACCACCAGCGAGGCACAGTCAGCAACAGGGGAGTCCCTTCAGGCCTAATCAGGGCAGGAGGGGACCCCACCATCACGACAGATCAGGAGGGAGATTCGCGCAGCAGCGGAGGCCCCCATGCCCCAGGTGTAGAAGGATGCACTCGAGGATCTACTGCATGGACTTACCTATATGTTACGGGTGCGGATTGAGGGGTCATATTTCAGAGGAAGTGTCGTTCATCCCGCCAGGGTGCGGGCAGGGGCACAACACAACCATCCAGTTTTGCAGCTACTACATCTTCAGCACCCCACTAGCTGGAGACACTCCGGCACCAGCAGGGCGTGGTGCAGCTAGGGGTGGTGCATAGAGTTTAGGAGGTCTTAGACGTCTCTATGCTATGAGTGGTCGCCAGAGTGCAGAGGCTTCTCCAGATATCATCACAGGTATATTGACTGTCCAAACTCATGATGTATATGCTCTTATTGATCCCGGTTCCACCTTGTCCTATGTTACCCCTTTTATTGCTATGGAATTTGGGATAGAGCCGGAACAGCTTCATTAGCCGATCTCTGTATCTGCCCAGTTGGTGAGTCTATTGTGGCCACAAGGGTTTATACGGGTTGTGTTGTCATGGTGCGTGGTCGGGACACTGTGGCCGATCTCATTGAATTGGGGATGGTTGATTTTGATGTAATTATAGGAATGGATTGGCTTTATTCATGTTTTGTTAAGCTCGACTGCCGAACTAGAACAGTGAGGTTTGAATTTCCAAATGAGCCAGTTATTGAGTGGAAGGGGTTAATGTGATGCCAAAAGGTAGGTTTATTTCTTACCTTAAGGCCACAAAGATGATCAGGAAGGGGTGTATTTACCATTTGGTCCGAGTTCCGGACACCACTGCTGAGGCACCTACTCCAGTCTGTGGCAGTTATAAATACATTTCTAGAGGTCTTTCCTGATGAGCTCCCTGTGAATCCGCCAGACAGGGAGATTGATTTTGTGATTGATGTGATGCCAGGCGCGCAACCTATATCTATTCCGCTCTACAAAATGGCACCAGTAGAATTGAAGGAACTAAAGGAACAATTAAAGGATTTGTTAGAAAAAGGGTTTCATCCGACCGAGTGTGTCACCACGAGACGAACCGATTCTCTTTGCGAGGAAGAAAGATAGATCACTGAGGATGTGTGTTGACTACCGGCAGCTCAACAAAGTCACAATCAAAAACAAATACCCACTACCAAGAATAGATGATTTGTTTGATCAGTTACAGGGTGCTAGATACTTCTCAAAAATTGATTTACGATCCTGGTATTACAAACTGAAGATCAGGGAGCAGGATATTCTGAAAATAACTTTTAGGACCCGGTATGGGCATTTTGAATTTCTGGTGATGTCTTTTGGGCTGACAAATGACCCAACAGCTTTCATGAATCTTATGAATCGGGTTTTAAGCCTTTCCTCAACTCCTTTGTGATAGTATTCATTGACAATATTCTTGTGTATTCACGAGGTGGGGAGGACCATGCCGATCATCTCAGGGTAGTTTTGTAGACTCTTTATCAACACCAACTGTATGCGAAGTTTTCAAAGTTTGAATTTTGGCTCGAATCTGTCACATTCTTGGGTCATGTTGTCTCTAGAGAAGGAATCAAGGTTGATCTTCAAATGATTTCAGCAGTAAAGAATTGGCCTAGGCTTACAACGCCCACCTAGATTCATAGTTTCTTGGGCATAGCAGGGTATTATTGGAAGTTTGTAGAGGGGTTCTCTACTTTTGCCTCTCCATTGACTAAATTGAATTAGAAAGAAGTTAAGTTCCAATGGTCCGATGGTTGTGAAAGGAGCTTCCAGGAGTTGAAATCGAGATTGACTACGGCGCCGGTGTTGACCCTTCCAGAGGGTACATAATGGTTTATGGTATATTGCAATGCTTCAAGAATTGTGCTTGGGTGTGTATTAATGCAACACGGCAAGGCTATAGTATATACTTCTAGGCAACTCAAAAATCATGAACAGAATTATCCAACACATGACTTAGAACTTGCGACGGTGGTTTTTTGCATTGAAAATTTGGCATCACTATTTGTATGGGGTCCATGTGGTGGTATTCACAGACCACAAGAGTCTTCAACATATTTTCAAACAAAAGGAGCTGAATCTAAGGCAAAGAAGATGTCCTGAGTTACTCAAGGATTACGACATCGATATTCTATATCACCCGGGGAAAGCCAATGTTGTGGTAGATGCACTTAGCCGGAAATCTATGGGTAGTTTGGCTCACTTGGAGTCATATCAAAGGCCATTAGCCAAGGAAGTCCATCGATTGGCTAGTTTGGGAGTTCGTCTTACAGACTTTAATGAAGGAGGGGTAATTGTGCAAAATATGTCTGAATCATCGCTTGTTGTAGAAGTCAAAGAGAAGCAATACAACGACCCATTTTTGGTGCAATTGAAGGAGGGGATTCAAAAACATAAGACTATGTATTTTGCACTTGGCATGGATGATGGTACCCTAAGGTACCAAAGGAAACTATGTGTTCTGAATATAGATGGTCTGCGAGAAAGAATCATGATCGAGGCTCACGCTTCTAGGTATTCCATACATCCCGGTTCTACAAAGATGTATCACGATCTCAAGAAAGTCAATTGGTGGAATGACATGAAAAGGAATGTAGTGGACTTTGAGGCAAGGTGTCTGAACTATCAGCAATTGCAGGCCGCACATCAACGGCCTGGTGGGCTGGCACAAAATATAAAAATTCTAATGTGGAAGTGGAAAATGATTAATATGCATTTTGTGGTAGGATTACCATGCATTACGCGCACGTTCGACTCAATTTGGGTGATTGTGGACTGACTCACGAAATCAGCACACTTCTTGCCTGTTAAATCTACCGACACAGCGGAACAATATGCTCAGTTGTATATCAAGGAAATAGTCAGACTACATGGTACTACAATTTCTATCATTTCCGATCGAGGGGCTCAGTTCACGACCAATTTTTGGAAGAAATTTCAACAAGGTTTGGGTACTCAGGTGAATCTTAGTACAACCTTCCATCCACAGACCGATGGACAAGCAGAGCGGGCTATGCAGACGCTTGAGGACATGTTTCATGCTTGTGTTCTTGACTGCAAGGGTAGCTGGGATGATCATTTGCCACTCATAGAGTTTGCTTATAACAACAACTTTCATGTGATTATTCAGATGGCACCATTTGAGGCATTGTATGGTAGGAGATGTAGATCTCCCATTAGATGGTTTGAGATTGGGGAAGCTGAGTTGATTAGGCCAGACCTCGTGCATCATGCTATGGAGAAGGTTAAGATCATAAAGCAGCGGTTGCAAACTGCCCAGAATCGTCAAAAATTCTATTCGGATGTCCGTCGCAGAGACTTAGAGTTCAAAGAAGATGATTGGGTACTTTCGAAGGTTTCCCCCTTGAAGGGCATAATGCGATTCGGAAAGAAAGGAAAATTGAGTCCGGGTTATGTCGGTCCATACAAAATCATTCAGAGAATTGGCCAGGTGGCGTACAAGCTTGAGCTACTGCCCGAGATGTCATTAGCGCAACCGGTATTCCATTTGTCTATGTTGAAGAAGGTAGTTGGAGATCCGTCAGCTATTGTGCCGGTTGAGACCATTGAGGTTAATGAAGAATTGTCATATGAAGAAATTCCAGTTGCCATTCTTGATAGGCAAGTCTGAAGGTTGAGAAATAAAGAAATAGCCTTATGTGAAAGTGTTATTGCGAAACCAACAAGTTGAAGAGGCCACTTGGGAGGTCGAGGAAGAGTTGACGAAGAAGTATCCTTACTTATTTGAATATCTGTGTAATCCTTTTTAGGAACTTGTCGCCTATGAATTTTGTATCACTTGTTTAGTTAATGTACAGGTGTTCCTTTTGATTATATGTTGTTTACATATGGCCACAATTGGAATTATTATGAGTTATGGTACATCGTTGGACTGTGTACGTGTTTTTAGGATGTGGTTCTGGGGTTCTCTGGCAGGTGGATAGGCCTAGTTACAAAAGAAACTTAGGTAAAATTTTTGGAAATTTGAGGAGTTAGTTAAATTTGGGACTGTTGGTGTGGGGTATGAAAAGCTGAGTTGTACAAGGTGCTAATAATGGGCCTTGATCCTCATTCGAGGACGAATGATCTAAAGTGGGAGAGGATGTAAGGCCCCGTAAATTTTGTTCCTAAAAACCCGGGTTCCGGGATGCCAAAGTGGGCGTAGAGGTTAATAATAGTTTAAATTCTTCGCTCGCCGCGGTTCAGACTTTTTGGATTGAAAAGTGCATTAGGAGTTGAAGGTAAATGTTGTGCAGAAGTACGCATTTCTGCGGCCGCAGAACCACTCTGCGGACTGCAGACTGGTCGCAGAGTGGGGTAGATTTCTGGGGCATTTTTGATGCCCAATTTCATGGCCATTATGTGACCGCATAACCGTTTTGCGGGCCGCATTCTTGTTGCATATCCCGCCTTGGGATTTTTCGAAGGGAGGTTCTGCGTAGCACTATGCGACCGCAGAATCGTTCTACGGGCCGCATAGTGACCGCAGACCAGGTCAGTTTCTTTCCAACCCTGGCACCCATTTTTGTGGTCATTTAGCGGACCGCATAACCACTATGCGGTCGCATATGCGACTGCAGAACCTGTTGTGGAGCTTAAATTTTGGGGTTTATAAACCCGATCCTATTCCGTTCACACACATCCTGTGGACAAGTTTTGATCATATTTTTTGATATTTTTAGAGTGAGAGAGAGGTTCCTAGAGGGAGAAGTGATCTTCATCAAATTATTCTTCAATTCTCACCTAAAACCTTGAAGATTATCAAGAGAGGCACCTAGGTCTTCTTCCTAAGAGGTAAGATTCTATCACCCAAACGCTTAATTTCAAAATATGACCAGAATGGGCCATTAGTAAGGTAATTCATGGACATGGGGGGTGCTTACTTTGCATTCATGTGTTCCTAAGGTATGTAGGAAGATTGTGAGCTAAAAATAATAGAGAATAGGTTGGGTAAAGATGAAATCTTCCACAAAAAAGGGTCTTAAAACATTGATGCACTCCTAGTGTTTGATAATATGCTCAAATGAGCTAAACCAATGTTCATCTTCCTAATTTTGGTCCAAATTGTTATATTTCTAAAATAGATTGAAGTTGCTAAGAATTCCGGATCATTTTAGAGATTGAGAAGCTCAATTGAGGTACGTTGGCTAAACCCCCTTCTTCTTAGAATCGAACCCCACAGTGTTCATGTAATTGGAGTAAGTCCCTGATTATTATTGAATTGGTTATTCATAATGTGGTTGTGTTGAAGGCTGTTTGTCCAATGTTTATTCTAAATGCTTCATCATGTCATATTTCATTTGAGAATATGTTAAAAATGTGGAATATGTGTTAGGAATGTTAAAACTTCATGTCAAGACCGAAATAAAAGTTGTTACGCCAAATTGTATGAAAGGCCTCTATGTGCCTAAGATTTCCCAAATTGCTCATATGAGAATTAATGCCTTGAATGGGAATCCCTATTGATGTTGATATTGATAATGATATTTGAATGTGGAAAAGGGGACCAGAACTATGAAATACGGCCAAGTGCCAAGAATGACTTTCTAATTGTGATCACCCGTGCCAATGAATTTAAAATATATGAAAGGAGTACGACGTGAGATGATTGATTGAAAAAGGTAATGTCTCAAATGAGATGTCCTAGCCGATCGTGCCGAGATTGGACTCCGTGTAAGAATACGGTGGTGTTGTGGTTGAAATTATAAAAATGATTGATGTCTCAAATGAGATTGCCTAGCCGATCAGGCCATAATCGGATGCCATAATGCACATATGGTGGTACTGTGCTGGAAATTATAACTAAATTATGGTAATGTCTCAAATAAGATGACCTAGCCGATCGGGCCAAGATCGGACTTCGTGTAAGAATTCGGACGTATTGTGAATTGTGGAATATCGGTACTAAAGGTCACCCAACCTAATAATATGGAAATTGTCTTGGAAAACGTATATGATCCTTAGCTTGTTGTGTTTACTAATATTTGAAGCCCTTATTGAATTCTTGACTGTTCCTCTTGTATTATTATTCATTCTATTGAGTTGGTATTTAACTTTACATACTAGTGCTATTCGATGGTACTAACGTCCCTTTTACTGGGGGCATTGCATCTTTAAATGAATTCAAGTGGTTACATAGCAGACAATGTTGATCATAGATAGTGATGCATCCTCTTCTCAGCGGACTCGGTGAGCCCCATATCATTCCGGGGTCATGTATTATACCTTTTGTTTATACTGTGGTCACTTTTGAGGTGTAGCCGGTGCCTTGTTACCGGCACCATCTTGAGTCTCTTTTGTATCTTTAGAGGCTCCGTAGATGCTATGTGGGTAGTACATGGGTACTAGAAAGGTCAAATGGATTATGTTGTATTTTGGATTTTTGTTCCACAAAATCACAAAATGTATGCCTTTTTTAAATTTAACAGGAAGTTGCAAAATGAAATGGTTTGGTAATGTCTATGCATATGGTCCTTCTACTGGTTAACTAATAAAAACATGCCTTCTCTTATCATGGGTGAGTTGGGTAGCAACTATATAACAGCCTTGCTCGACCGGGTTAACTCGGTTGAGCATCGGTCTCACCTCCCGAGGTTGGGGCGTGACATACCCCTTAGGATTTAGGATTGATTGTGTCATTTGTGCTATGTGAAAGCTGTGTACGCAAGGTGATGAGTGGGTACACGGGTTGTAAGTGGTATTTGATCGGTTTAGGCTACTTAGACTCTCCCCATGCTTTAATTGAATTGTCATATCATGTTCTGAATTCTCATAGTCAATTTATTCTTACTTGTGTTAGTCTATCCTTACACGCCTTAAATGACTTTGTTAGTACTTGTTCTACATCCTACTTGATAATTTGCTCTTATGCTTTAGTTGAACATGTTCCCTCTTTTATTGTTACATGTTGTCTTTTTGCTTTAGTTGAACATGTTCCCTCTTTTATTGTTACATGTTGTCTCTTTCATTGTTGATTATTATTATTTGAAGTCATTGTACATCTTATCTCTTTCATTGTTGATTATCATTATTAGATGTTATCTCTTTCATTGATGTTATTCTTATTTGAAGTCATCAGTATATGTTATCTCTTCTATTGTGAGTTATTCTTATTAGTTTGGTGGTTACACATTATCTTTCTCATTGTCGAGTTATTGGTGTTGATGTTGTCAAAGTCGTTATCACATTGCGGTGAAATGCTAATTGTTGAGGCATCTTTCTTGTTGAGAGATTATTCATTGTTATTATTTATATTCTTGTACTTATTTTGGTTGAGCCATGGGCTATTGTTGTGGAAACATTGATATTGTTGATTATCGACAAGTTGTGACATATGGGCACATGTGGTGCGATTTGTTATTGTGATGTGATGTTGACACACATGCGGCGGTATAAGGATATGGGTTAGTGTGCATGCGGCGGCATAAGGTGGGACTTATGTGCGTGTTGCTTGTAGGGGAATTATGTGAAGCCACGCGACATCATAAGGTGAGACAAAGTGTGTGTAGTTATTTTGGGGAAAATATTTTTGAAACTATTTAAATGTAAGGCTCACGCAGCAGTATAAGAAAATATTTTGATTGAGATTATGAGTTGTGAATACGAGGCAGTATCTCAGTTGTGATTATTGATATACACGAGGCGGTACTTCGGTTGTGATTCTTATTCTACAGAGGCGGTACCTCGTTGTGATTGTTGTTGTTTCTCTCGTGTTGTAAAGAGTTATTTGGTGGGAACACTTCTTGTTGTTTTGTTCTTCCTTATTCTATTAGTTATTGTCCATATATGAACATTGTGGTTCTTTTCAATTGCTTCCCTTATGTTATCTCTATGCTTACAATCCTTTTGTTAGTCTGTGTTATTAACATGCTTCATATTACTTAATGCTCCACTTTCCATTACTAATTGTTATTACATTTTCATTTTATATATTATATCCTAGCAGCTGTCTCGACCTGGCCTCGTCACTACTATACCGAGGTTAGGTTTGATACTTACTGGATAGCGTTGTGGTGTACTCATAGTACGGTTCTACATATTCTTTTGTGCAGTTCCATGTACATCTGCTCGTGCCAGATGCTATAGATGATTTGAGTGAAATTGGGGTCGTGACAGTTTATCCCTCATTTGTGGTTTCTATCGGGAGCCTTAAAATTAGTGTAGATCTTCTACTTCTTGATATGGTTGACTTTGATGTTATTTTGGGCATGGATTAGCTCTCACCTTATCACGCTATTTCTGACTATCATGCCAAGTCAGTGACTTTAGCCATCCTGGGGTTGCCTCGATTAGAGTGGAGTGGGACTCCTAGCCATTCTACTATAAGGGTTATTTCTTATATGAAGGCTCAACATATGGTTGAGAAGGGATGTCTATCATATTTGGCCTATATCTGCGATCCTAGTGTAGAGGTTTCTTGCATGGATTCAGTACTAGTTGTGCGCGAGTTTACAAAGGTATTTCCTGTAGATCTGCCGAGGATGCCACCCGACAGAGATATCGACTTCTGTAATGAGTTGGTTCCGGACACCCACTCTATTTTTATTCCACCATACCCTCTGGCCCCAACTGAGTTGAAGGAACTAAAGGAGCATTTGAAGGATTTGCTTGAGAAAAGATTTATTAGACCTAGTGTCTCACCTTAGGGCGCACTGGTATTGTTTGTGAAGAAAAATGATGGAAGGACGAGGATATGTATTGATTATCGGCAGTTGAACAAAGTCACTATCATGAACAAATATCCTTTGCCCAGGATTGATGACTTATTTGATCAGATTCAGGGTGCCAAAGTATTTTCGAATATTGATTTGAGATCTGGCTAACATCAGTTGATGATTAGCGCGTCGGATGTCCCTAAGACAACTTTTTGGACTCGTTACGGGCATTATGAGTTTCTAGTGATGTCATTTGGCTTGATAAATTCCCCATAATCATTTATGGATTTGACGAACAGGGTATTCAAGACCTATTTAGATTCTTTTATGATTATGTTTATTATTGATATTTTGGTTTCTCCCGCAGTCGAGGGGAGCCTGGGCTGCATCTTCGGGTTGTACTTCAGACCTTGTGATGTGATATGCCAAGTTTTCAAACTGTGAGTTTATGTTGGATTCAATTGCCTTTTTTAGGCCTGTGGTATCTTCGGAGGGCATTAAAGTGGATCTTAAGAAGATTGAGGAAGTTCACAACTGGACTAGACCTACTTCAGCTACAGAGATTCGGACCTTCGTGGGTTTGGCGGGTTATTAACATTGGTTTCATCTATCGCAAACCCATTGACTAGATTGACCCAGAAGACTGCCCCATTCAGGTGGTCTGATGAGTGTGAGTTGATCTTGTAAAAGTTCAAGACTGCCTTGACTACAGATCCAGTGTTGGTGTTGCCTACAAGTTCGGGGTCTTATACTGTGTATTGTGATGCGTCACATATTGGACTTGGCATGGTGTTGATGCAAGATGGTAGGGTGATTTCCTACACGTCTCGGCAGGTGAAAGTTCATGGGAAGAATTACCCATTCAGTACTTAGAGTTGGTAGCTATTGTTCATGCATTGAAAATTTTGAGGCATTATCTCTACGGCATGTCGTGTGACGTATTCACAGCAAAAGGATCTAAATTTGAGGCAGCAGAGGTGGTTAGAGCTGTTAAAAGACTATGATATCACCATTTTATACCATCCCGGCAAGGCCAATGTGGTGGCCTTGCATATATTCCAGCTGGTGAGAGACCGCTAGCATCAGATGTTCAGGCTCTGGCCAATCCGTTTGTGCACGAATTCTTGGTCTTCTTTATAAAAGACCATCAGAGAGTGTTAGCATGACGACGCCCATTTACTTAAGGACACGGTGCAATACAGTGATACCAAGGAGGTTTCTATTGTAAGGCCCCATAAAATTTTACCTAGAACCCGGGGTTTCGTGGTGCCGAGGTAGGGTAATGTGTTCGAAGGTAGTAGATAATATTTGTGTACATTCTAGGTTGTGCAACGCGTTAGGGAGTTGGAAGAATGACTTTTGCAGAACATGGCATTTCTGCGGTCCATTATGTGGCCGCATAACTATTCTGCAGATCGAAGATTCGCCACATAGTGCAACGGGAACAAAGCCAATTTTGGTAGTCGTTTTGCAGTCAACTATGCGACCGTATAATCATTTCATGGGACGCACATCCGTCACACATTCAGCATGAAAAATTGCGGGGGGAGACTTTTGTGGTGCATTATGCAACCGCATAACTGGTATGCAGACTGCAGACCTATCACAGACCTAACCCGATCAGTCCAGTTTTGAAGGATGAATTCAAAGGTCCCTTATGGGGACCGCATACATGATCTTCGGTTCACTATGAAACCGTAGAGTTGCGTTCAAAGGGTCCACTTTCTATTTTTATAACCCAACCCCTTTTTGATTAAAATCGTTTGGGGCTCGTTTTGAAGGCAAAAATCTGATATTTTAGAGATAAGAGAGTATCTTAGAGAGATAGAGAGGGAAGATCTATCAATTCTACTCATCTATTATTGCCACAATCTTCAAGAATCAAAGAAGCCACTCACTAGTCCATGATCTATCCAGGTAAGTCCTTCTTCTAAGCTTTCATGCAAGTTGTTATAGGTCTAAGTAGGTTGTGAAGTTTGAGATAGGCCATGCATGTGCCAATAGGAGGTGGTATGTGGGGTTGCTGAACTATTCCGGGTAGTTTCTTGTTGAAATTGGTTGAGGGAGGAAGGAATTACCATTGTAGAGCCTTGCATCCGACTCTGTATAGTAGGCATTTGACGAACTTCCCAAGAGACCTATATCATGAGAATCTTTCTAATTAGTATTCGATGTTTCCTATCTCCCTATAGATTGCAATTGCTAGACGTATTCGGACATTGTAGTAATCTACGTAAAGCTCAAGAAAAGTATGTTAGCTAAACCCCCTTTCTAGAATCGAAATCCATGAGGTCCTCGTAAGTTCTAAATGTGGTTTATTCAAACTGTCATTCTAGCTGTTCTGAATTGATTTCGAAAATTGATTTGCCTTAATGCCGATGTACTCGAGTCTCGTTCGAATTGACCCTACCCTATTATGCTTCCACTTTGTGGGAAAATGTTAAAATATTGTTTTTGTAACTAATGCGCATGATTTCAATCCATGTTTCAATCATAAATCACCATGCTCTCCTTTGTAAGTATTTTCAATGTTTTTTGAGTTCTTACATACTCATGAGTTGAAACTGTGTATTGCCCTTTGGGAAAAATATTTCAAGAATAAATTGTGTATCACCCGTTTATGATTTTAACTTGTGCTCAGATTGCCAGTCATTTTCCTCCATTCTTTGGAAAGCAATCCATTGTATTTAAAGCCTTCATTACTAATGAACTTAAGGTTATGATTTCCGAAATACTCTATATGTTGATGTTTATGATAATCCTTGAAAATAAAGAAATGAAATTATGAAATATGAATTACGGTCGTCGTGCCATGAATGAAGAACTCCAGGTATGGCCAAGATAGCCAATGAAATAATGAAATTGTGAGTGGTTGAAAGTACTAATGAAGCTACATATGGTATGAAAGGTTATGATATGAATGAATTTGTATTTCTGTTTCCTTTGTATACATTAAAAAATGTTTTTGGGAGTATGATTAGCCAGCCGAGGAAGGGTGGGTTGTAATGGCCCACACCCGAAATTACACGTGCCGATGTATGAGTCGATTGAGATTATTCCCCTTAATTGGGATGAGATTGATGTGTTGATATTACTCCCCTTAATTGGGATGAGATTGTTGATGGCCTTGGATTGGATGTCGACTCACACGACATTTGTGGAGAGGCGACCTTGCCGGTTGGGTGGTGATCGGACGCCATGTCGCGCGCATGGTGGTTACCATGTCAATCCACATTGATTCGTAGAGATATGGCTCAATTGATCGAGTTTGTGATCGGACTCCATGCCTCGTGTATGGTGTGATGATCAAAGTCTAATGATCTCCCAACAAAAAATGTTAATTTCTTATTTTAAAAATTGTTATGGTTTAACTTGACATTTGGATATCATTGGTTTTTCCTTGTTTCTTTTCATGATTTTCCCCTTTTTATATTGGCATTCTATTTCATGATAAGGTATTTAGCTTTACCTACTAGTACTATATCATATGTACTAACGTCCTTTTTGCCGGGGGCGCTACATCTTTGATGGATGCAGGTGGTTCGTCAGTGGGCAGCTTTGATCCTCGTTAGCAGTTACCCTCTACTCAGTAGATTTCGGTATTGTACGTTGTATTTGAGGTATAACCGGGGACTTGTCACCGGCACTTCCATACTACTCTTCTGTCATACTTAGAGGCTCCGTAGACATGTTGTAGGTGGGGTTCGACGTTGGGTAATGAACTAGAAGTGTTGGTATTTGTCAAACATGTTTTCCCTCGTAACTATGACCTTGTAATATTTTGAAAATTGCAAATGAAGCTCCTAGGAGCAATGGAAAAAGAATATGATACACTTTACCCTTGTCATGTGTATTTCTTGTTACTGATTCTTAAATTGTTCATGGACAAGGTTGGATAAGAGGCATCAACTAGGCTTGCTTGACTAGGATGTTTGGGTCGAGCGCCTGTCGCGCTCCCCAAGGTCGGGGCATGACAAGCTTGGTATTAGAGCCTAAGATTTTAAGTGTCCTCAGATGTTTCACAGCCGTGTCTAGTAGAGTCCTTCTTATCAGTGTGTTGTCGACCACATCTATAATTAGAAAGCTACTTGGACATTTAGGAATACCACCCTTCTTTGATACTCTAGATCGTGTGATAGAGCTCAAGATAGGAAGCTAATTGTAAGGCCCAGTAAAATCTTTTCCTAACAATCGGGGTCCGTACTACGAAAGTTTTGGATTGAACAGTGCGTTGGGGAGTTGAAAAAAAATATTATGCAGAAATAGGAATTTCTGCAGCCCATTCTGCGGCCGCATAATCACTCTGCGGGTCACAGAATGGTCGCAGAGTGAATCAATTTTCTGGGTCATTTTGATGTCATTTTCGCGGTCCATTATGTGACCGCATAACCATTTCGTGGGCCGCACTCTTGTTGCACAATCAGTCTTGAAGTTTTGCGGAGGGAGGTTCTGCGGCGCATTATGCGACCACAGAACAGGTCTATGGGACGCATAGTGACCGCAGACCCTGTCAGTTCCTTTCCAGTTTTGGCACCCAATTTGTGCAGCCGATATGGGGAGCACATATCCATTATGCGGTCGCATATGTGACCGCATACCCTATTCCGGATCTTCATTTTTGGGTTGTTATAATCCGACCCTACTTCGATTAAATAGACACAATGGACATTTCTTAGCGTATTTCTGATATGTTTAGAGTAAGCGAGAGTTCTTAGATTGGGGGAGTAACCTTCAACCTATTATCCACAAATTCTTGCTCAATAATTGAGGATTAACAATGGGAGTCTTCCTCCTAAAGGTAAGAATCTATGCCCTAGATCTTAATTTCGAAAATAAGGTAAGAATCTATGCCCTAGCTCTTAATTTCGAAAATCTTCTAAAAGGGGAGTAATTAGCACGACAATTATTGGGTGTGGGGGTTGTTATCTTGCATGCATTTGATATCAAAGAATGTGGGAAGGTTGTGAGCTAAATATTGTAGAGAATGGGTTGGGGAATGATGGAATCCTCCATAAAAGGACCTTGAAACCTTAATGCACACCTAGTGTTTGATAAAATGCTCAAATGTGCTAGAACCATGATCACCCTCCTATTTGTTTTTTCAATTCGTTATATTTCTAAAATAGATTAAAGTTGCTAAGAATGTCGAAATATTTTAGAGTTTAAGGAAGCTAAATTGTGGTATGTTGGCTAAACTCTTCTTTAAGAATTGGAACCCCAATATCCTTGTAAGTTCCAAGATATTTATTACAAGTTGAGTATTCCGAATAAGTTTTGTGATAAAGATATATGTTTAATTCGTGTATCAAATGCTTTCATGATATTGTATTATAAATTTATGCGAAAAACTATTTTGCCAAATCGTGTAGAGATTGTGATTGGGGCTACACATCCACCCGCATATATTAGGGTGAGGCGGCAGGGCCACTCTGTGTATGATTTTGGTATTGCTGTTGCACCACCACCCACATATATATATATATGAGGTGGCATGGCCGCTTTGTGAAGGTATTGGTGTCATCGATGCACTTCCACCCGCATATATTGGGGTGAGGCGGCGGGGCCGCTTTATGTGAAAATGGGTACTGTGTTTACACCTCAACCTGCATACATTGGGGTGAGGCGGTAGGGCCGCTTGAGTAGAGTTTTAGTAATGTGTTTACACCTCCACCCGCATATATTGGGGTGAGGCGACATGGCCGCTTTTGTGTAGAAATGGTTACAGAGGATCTCATCTTGAATTCTATAAATGTTAATGATAGCTCTGGATAAGCTTGCTTTGGTTTAAACGGCTATATATGCTATTCTATTGTCGCCTTGATTCATTATATTCATACTGTATTTTCGAGTTCATAAATTGGTGTTTGGTTTTCATACTAGTACTATTCGACATGTACTAACACCCCTTTTGTCGGTGGCGCTGCATCTTTAATGGATGCAGGTGGTTCCACATCGGATGATACTGACCAGTGATAGCAGTGCTCATTCTTCCCAGCTGACTTGGTGAGCCCCATCTCATTCCGGGGTTGTACATCTTTTGTTTCTTATGTGTTTTGAGGTATAGCCAGAGCCTTGTTGGCGGCACTATCATTGTACTCTTTGGTATTTTTAGACACTGCGTAGACTAAGTGTAGGTTGTGTATGGGTGTTGGGAGTGTTAAACAAGTTGTGTTTTGATTAAATCACTTGTTCCATTTTGAACCATAAAGGTGTGAATATGTGTATTTGGAGACTTAGTAGTGAAGCAACTAATGAAACAATTTAATATTGTATGTATGAACTTCCTACTGACTAATTAATTAAATCATATCTTCTCTTGATCATGGGTGAGTCGGGTAGAAAGTATCTATTAGGCTTGCTTGGCCGGGTTCACTCGGTTGAGCGTCGGTCGCACTTCCTGAGGTTGGGCGTGACAAACTTGGTATCAGAGCCTAAAGTTTTAAAGTGTCCTAGGATGACTCGGAGCCGTGTCTAGTAGAATCCTTCTTATCGGTGTGTTGTCGACCACATCTATAAGTTGGAGGCTACTTGGACATTTAGGAATAACACCCTTCTTTGATATTTTGGATCGTGCGATGAAACTGACTGTGAAACTGTTCCTCCTCTAACTCGTGCATTCCTTTAACTTTCAGTACATGGCACCTAAAAAGAGAGAAAGAACTAGCCAAGGAGCCAATGCCGCCTTAGGAGTGGCAATTGACCCTTTACTTGGTGAGGCGGGTGAACACCCGAGGGGTGAGGATAGTCCCCCGTCTACTACATTGCCTGATTCCACTACACTTGTTCAGGACACACCAGTTCCTGCACCTACTGAGGGTGCAACGGTTCCTCCAACTAATATTCCAGTTCCACCTCCAGCTCCAGCTTCTAATTCTGGTGTTTCTGATGTTGATCTTAGGGGAGCCATATAGATGTTGGCACAGATAGTGGCTTCTCAATCCCAGAGATCGAGTGTTGGGCCTACATCTTCAAGTCAGCCAGGGGAATCTGCTAGTACCAGGGTGAATAAGTTTCTTCAGTTAGATCCTCCAGTGTTTACGGGTACTAATCCCGAGGAGGACCCCCAAGACTTCATTGATGATATGCACAAGACTCTCCGGGTTATGCATGCTACAGAGACGGAGGGAGTGGAGTTGGCCTCCTACCGCCTGAAAGGGGTGGCCTACTCTTTGTTTGAGTTGTGGAGGAATCCCGTGAGGAGGGAAGCCCTCTCGCAAGATGGGGTGAGTTCACAAATGCCTTTATGGATCATTTCTTGCCGGCCAAAACTAAGACAGCCCGTGCCGCTGAGTTTAAAAGCCGGAAGCAGTGTAGTATGAATGTGTGGGAGTATTATATTGAGTTTGCGCGCCTGTCCAAGTATGCCATTCACATGGTGCCCACTATGGAGGCTACGGTGCGCCTGTTTGTACAGGGCCTTAGCCCCTTACTTATTAATGAGGCCTCTATAGCTGCCTTGATTTCCGATATGAACTATGGTAATATGGTGGCATTTGCTCAAGCCATAGAAACCCGTAAATTGAAGAATAGAATGGAGAGTCAGAGTAACAGCAAGGCCCGGTCCGCGGGCAACTTGGGTGGTGGTAGGTCAACATTAAAGGGAGGGTCATTAGGACCATCTCAATCATTCACTCAGTCTTCAATGAGTGCACAGTCATTTTGACCCAGTCAGGGCAACAGGGGACTGCACCAGCAGGGTCGGCCCGACAGAAGGTTTCAGCAGCAGAGGCTCCCATGCCCTAAGTGTGGGAGGATGCACTTTGGGGCTTGCTTCATGGACCTACCTATATGCTTTGGGTGCGTTGTGAGGGGTCACATTCAGGGGTATTTCCGCCCGTCCCACCAAAACATGGGCAGAGGTGCAGTACAACCAGCTAATTTTGCAACTACTACATCCATAACACCTATAGCTCGAGGCACCCCAGCGCCCGCAGGGCATGGTGCAGCTCGGGGTGGTGCACAGAATTTGAGCAGAATTTATGCTATGTGGAGGCGTCGGGATTCAAAGGCTTCTCGAGATGTTATCACAGGTAATTTGACTATCTAATCTAATGATGTATATGCTCTTATTGATCTCGGTTCTACTTTGCCATATGTTATCCCTTATGTTGCTATGGAATTTAGGATAGAACCGGTACAGCTTCCTGAGTCATTCTTTGTATCTACTCCGGCTGGCGAGTCTATTATGGCTGCACGACTTTATAGGGGTTGTGTTGTCACGGTATGTGGTTGGGACACCATGGCCGATCTCATTGAATTTGGGATGGTCGATTTTGATGTAATTATGGGAATGGATTGGCTTTATTCATGTTTTTCGAATTTCGATTGTCGTACTAGGACTATGAGGTTTGAATTTCTTAATATGCCAGTTGTTGAGTAGAAGGGGGGTAATGTGACGCTGAGGGTAGGTTTATTTCTTACCTTAAGGCCATGAAGATGATTAATAAGGGGTGTATCTATCATTTGGTCAGGGTTATAGACATTGATGCTGAGGCACCTACACTTGAGTCTGTGCCTGTTGTGAATGAATTTCTGGGAGTCTTTCCGGATAAACTCCCTAGGATCCCACCCGACAGGGAGTTTGATTTTTGGATTGATATGATGCCAGACACGCACCCTATATCTATTTTGCCCTACAGGATGGCACCAGCAGAATTGAATGAAATAAATGAATAATTGAAGGATTAGTTAGAGAAGGGTTTCATCCGACCATGTGTGTCACCATGGGGTGCACCGGTTCTCTTTGTGAGGAAGAAGGATGGATCACTGAGGATGTGTATTGACTACCGGCAGCTCAAAAAAGTCACAATCAAAAACAAATACTCATTATCAAGAATAGATGATTTGTTTGATAAGTTACAAGGTGCTAGGTACTTCTCCAAAATTGATTTACTGTCCGGGTACTACCAATTGAAGATCAGGGAGTAAGATATTCCAAAAACAACTTTCAGGACCTGGTATGGGCACTTTGAATTTCTGGTAATGTCTTTTGGGCTAACCAATGCCCCGACAGCTTTCATGGATCTTATGAATCGGGTTTTCAAGCCTTTTCTCGATTCCTTCATCGTAGTATTCATTGACAATATTTTTGTGCATTCACAAGGTCAAGAGGACCATGCTGAACAGCTTAGGGTAGTTTTGCAGACTCTTCATCAACACCAATTGTACGCGAATTTTTCAAAATGTGAATTTTGGCTCTAATTTGTCACCTTCTTGGGTCATGTTGTCTCCATTGAAAGAATTAAGGTCGATCCTCAAAAGATTGCAGCGCTGAAGAATTGGCCTAGACCTACAACACCAACCGAGATTCGCAGTTGCTTGATTTTAGCAGGGTATTAGAAGAAGTTTGTGGAGGGGTTCTCTACTCTTGCCTCTCCGTTGACTAAATTGACTTAGGAGGTGGTTAAGTTCCAATGCTCTGATGCTTATGAAAGGAGCTTCTAGGAGTTGAAATCAAGATTGACTACGGCACCGGTGTTAACCTTACCAGAGGGTGTAGATGTATTTATGGTATATTGTGTTGCTTCAAGAATTGGGCTTTGGTGTGTATTAATGCAACGTGGCAAGGTGATAGATTATGCTTCCTGGCAACTCAAGAATCATGAAAAGATTTATCCAACACATGACCTAGAACTTGCGGTGGTGGTTTTTGCATTAAAAATTTGGCGTCATTATTTGTATGGGGTCCATGTGGATGTATTCATGGACCACAGGAGTCTTCAATATATTTTCAAGCAAAAGGAGCTGAATCTAAGGCAAAGAAGATGGCTTGAGTTACTCAAGGATTATGATATCGATATTCTGTATCACCCTGGGAAAGCCAATGTTGTAGCGGATGCTCTTAGCCGAAAATCTATGGGTAGTTTGGCTCACTTGGAGGCATGTCAATGGACGTTGGCCAAGGAAGTTCATTGATTGGCTAGTTTGGGAGTTCGTCTTGCGGAATCTAATTAAGGTGGGGTAATTGTACAAAATAGGGCTGAATCATCGCTTGTTGTGGAAGTCAAATAGAAGCAATACAATGATCCATTTTGGTGCAATTGAAGGAGAGGATTCAAAATCATAAAACTATGGCTTTTACTCTTGGCATGGATGATGGTACACTAAGGTACCAAAGGCGGCTATGCGTTCCAAATGTAGATGATCTCGGGGAAAGAATCATGATCGAGGCTCACACTTCGAGGTATTCATGCACCCAGGGTCTACGAAGATGTATCATGACCTCAAGGAAGTCTATTGGTGGAATGCCATGAAAAGGAATTTGGCGGACTTTGTGGCAAGGTGTCCGAATTGTTAGCAAGTAAAGGCTGAACACCAACGGCCTGGTGGGTTGGCATAAAACATAGAAATTCCAATGTGGAAGTGGGCAATGATTAATATGAACTTTGTGGTAGGACTACCGCGCACTCCGCGCAAGTTTGAATCAATTTGGGTGGTTATGGATTGACTTACGAAATCAACACACTTTTTGCCGGTTAAGGCTACCGACACAGTGGAACAGTATGCTCAGTTGTATATTAAAGAAATAGTCAAGTTGCGTGGAACTCCAGTTTTCATCATTTCCGATCGAGGGGCTCAGTTCACGGCAAATATTTCGATGTAATTTCTGCAAGGTTTAAGTATGCAGGTGAATCTTAGTACAACCTTCCATCCACAGACCGACGGGAAAGCAGAGCGGACTATTCAGACTCTTGAGGACATGTTGCGTTCTTGTGTTCTCGACTTCAAGGGTAGCTGGGATGATCATTTTCCACGCATAAAGTTTGCTTATAACAACTTTCATGCTAGTATTCAAATGGCACAATTTGAGGCATTATATGGTAGGAGATATAGATCTCCCATTGGGTGGTTCGAGATTGGTGAAGCAGAGTTGATAGGGCCAAACCTCGTGCATCAGGCTATGGTAAAAGTTAAGATCATTAAGGAGCCGTTGAAGACTGATCAGAGTAGTCAAAAGTCCTATTTGGATGTTCGTCATAGGGATTTGGAGTTCAAAGAAGATGATTGGGTATTCTTGAAAATTTCGCCCATGAAAGGTGTAATGCGATTTGGTAAGAAAGGGAAATTGAGTCTGAGGCATGTCAAACCGTACAAAATCATTCATAGGATCGATCAGGTGGCGTACAAGCTCGGGCTACCACCTGAGATGTCATTAGTGCACCTGGTATTCCATGTGTCTATGTTGAAGAAGGTAGTTGGAGATCTGTCAACTATTGTGCCGCTTGAAGCCATTGAGGTTAATGAAGAACTGTCATATGAAGAAATTCCAGTTGCCATTATTGAAAGACAAGTCCGAAAGTTGAGAAATAAAGAAATTGCATCCGTGAAAGTGTTATGGAGAAACCAGCAGGTTGAAGAGTCCACTTGGGAGGCTGAGGAAGAGATGAAGAAGAAGTATCCTTACTTGTTTGAATAGCTGTGCAATCCTTTTTATGAAGTTGTCGCCTATGAATTTAGTATCACTTGTTGAGTTAATGTAAAGGTATTCCTGTTAATTATATATTGTTTACATGAGGCCATGGTTGGTAATGTTATGAGTTATGTTACATCATTGATTTGTGTACATGTTTTTAGGATGTGGTTTTGGGTCTCTCTGACAGGTGGATAGGCCCAGTTACAAGGGAGACTCTGGCGAAAGTTTTGGAAACTAGGGAGTTAGTCAATTTTAGGGCTGATGGTGTGTGGTATGAATATTAGGTTGCATAAGTTGCTAATAGAGAACCTTGACCCTCATTCGGGGACGAATGATCTTAAGTTGGGGAGGATGTAAGGCCCTGTGAAGTTTTTCCTAAAAATTGGGGTTCTGTGATGGCGGGGAAGGTGTAGAGGTTAATAATAGTAGGGGAGATGAAGGAAACTATTTGGAAAAAGTAGGCGTTTCTGCGGCCCATTATGCGACCGCACAACCGTTTCGCGGGCAGCACTCTTGTCACACAATCAGTCTTGAAGTTTTGCGGAGGGAGGTTCTGCGGTGCATTATGCGACCGTAGAACAGGGCTGCGAGCTGCATAGTGACCACAGACCGGGTCAGTTCCTTTCCAGTTTTGGCACCCAATTTTTGCGGCGCTATGCGGACCACATATCTATTCTGCAGACGCATATGCGACCGCATTACCTGTTCCATAGCTTCATTTTTGGGTTTTATAACCTGACCCTACTTCGATTAAATAGACGTAATGGAATATGTTTTATCACATTTCTGATATTTTTAGAGTGTGAGAGAGTTCTTAGAGTGGGGGAGTAACCTTCAAACTATTATCCACCAATTCTTGCTCAATCATTGAGGATTAACAAAGGGAGTCTTCATCCTAAAGGTAAGAATCTATACCCTAGCTCTTAATTTCAAAAATCTTCTAAAAGGGGAGTAATTAGCAAGACAATTATTGGGTGTGGGGGTTGTTATCTTGCATGCATATGTTATCAATGAATGTGGGAAGGTTATGAGCTAAATATGGTAGAGAATGGGTTGGGGAATGATGGAATCCTCCATAAAAGGACCTTGGAACCTTAATGCACACCTAGTATTTGATAAAATGCTCAAATGAACTAGAACCACAATCATCCTCCTAATTATTTGTTCAATTTGTTATATTTCTAAAATAAATTGAAGTTGCTAAGAATTCCGGAACATTTTAGAGTTTAAGGAATCTAAATTGAGGTATGTTGGCTAAACCCTTCTTTAATAATTCGAACCCCAATATCCTTGCAAGTTCCAAGATATTTATTACAAGTTGAGTATTCCGAATAAGTTTTGTGATAAAGATATATGTTTAATTTGTGTATCAAATGCTCTCATGATATTGTATTATAAATTGAGGATGTGTTCCAAACTACGGATTGTGTATCTACGTGTTATGATTCCAAGTCGTGATTTATGTGGCAAACTATTTTGCCAAATTGTGTATAGATTGTGATTGGGGTTACACCTCCACCCGCATATATTAGGGTGAGGCGGAAGTGCCGCTTTGTGTATGATTTTGGTATTGTTGTTGCACCACCACCCACATATATATATATATATATATTGGAGCGAGGAGGCATGGCCGCTTTGTGTAGGTATTAGTGTCGTTGATGCACTTCCACCCGCATATATTAGGGTGAGGCGGCGGGGCCTCTTTGTGTGAAAATAGGTACTGTGTTTACACCTCCACCCCGCATACATTGGGGTGAGGTGGCAGGGCCGCTTGAGTACAGTTTTGGTATTGTGTTTACACATTCACCCGCATACATTAGCATGAGGCGGCAAGGCCGCTTTGGTGTTGAAATGGTTACATAGGATGTCATCTTCAATTCTATAAATGTTAATGACAGCTCTTGATAAGCTTGCTTTGGTTTAAACGGCTATCTATGCTATTCTATTGTCGCCTTGATTCATCATATTCCTACTGTATTTTCGAGTTCTTAAATTGGTGTTTGGTTTACATACTAGTACCATTCGACATGTACTAACGTCCCTTTTGCCGAAGGTGCTACATCTTTATTGGATGCAGGTGGTTCCACAGCGGAGGACACTATAGCAGTGTTCATTCTTCCCAGCTGACTTGGTGAGCCCCATCTCCTTCCGGAGTTGTGCATTTTTTGTTTCTTATGTGTTTTGAGGTATAGCTGGAGCCTTGTTGCCGCTACTATCATTGTACTCTTTAGTATTTTTAGAGGCTCCGTAGACTAAGTGTGGGTTGTGTATGGGTGTTGGCAGTGTTAAATAAGTTGTGTTGTGATTAAATCACTTGTTCCACTTTGAACCATGAAGGTGTGAATATGTGTATTTTGAGACTTAGTAGTGAAGGAACTAATGAAACGATTTAGTATTGTATGTATGAACTTCCTACTGTCTAATTAATGAAATCATGTATTCTCTTGATCATGGGTGAGTCGGGTAGAAAGTATCTATTAGGCTTGCTCGGCCGGGTTCACTCAGTTGACTACCAGTTGCGCTTCCCGAGGTTGGGACGTGACACTAATTTCCTCATCATGTCTCCTTTTCCAAATGAGTAGTCCACGAGTTCAAAGTAGCAAAGAGGGTGTGACCCCGCCATTAAACCTGGGGGAGATTGCACAAGTGTTCGTTGGGAGATTGGGTCAAGTCGTGGAGGGACTGGAAGCACAACTATCTAAGGGAGATACCCTTATGGCCCTTAATGTCACCACACCACCGGATCATGCTTTGCGAGCACCTACGAAATAAAAGAGGGTTGTTTGTACCAATAAGAAGGAATGTTTTATTTGTAAGGAGTGCCGCTTGGGGATATGTTGGATGACTCTTGAAATATGTTCTGGTTGTGGAAAGAGGGGGCACAAGAAGAACAAATGCCCTAGTTTGGGTACACCCAGCCGGGTCTGCCCGATATGCGGGAGGGAACATTTTGCGTCATGTCACAAGTATACTCAGGAGCGTGTTAGGGGTAGCTGGCTTGGGCAATTCCAAAGGCCCACAGAGCAAGCCGGTATAGAGATTATTACTCCTACCATGGGGGCCTCGAGGAAGGATAAGGGGATGCTTACAAGGGCAAGAATCATGTCAGTGAGGCGAGTCAGCTTAGCGGACCTCATCCTCGTTGCGAGAAGTGTAGGAGATTCCATTAGGGGGTATGTCACTATGGTACCAATGCATGTTATGGATATGGAGTCAAGGGGCATCAGTTAAGGTACTATCCCAGAAACCTAAAGTCACCAAGTGAGTACATCATCATGAACACCACATAATTTTCCTTCTTGTATATGTACATCTTCATTGAAGAGCCAACATAAATATGGTCTTAACAAGACACTGAATAAAAGAACATCACATGCACCTACTTTTTGAATGAGACACATTAGTTGTGAAGCCTCTTCACCACAATTCTCTTACTTACAACCTCTTGAGGAATTGTGTTCTATAATGATTTCCTTGAATTGAGTTATAACCCTAGGTTAATAGTTCCCACTTGCTTCCCCAAATTCTCAACAAAGGCCTATACCTGATGAATTTCTTATAGAACCTTCTGATTCAAATGGATAACATCTGCTCACTTATGCATGCACCATCATAATATTTTACCTACATGGCATCGGATCTAATGTAAAGCATCCTAGTTTGAGATATTTCTTGAGGCACTCTCTCTCTCTCTCCCTCTCCCTCTCTTGTGTACGTGGCTCATAGGATTTAAGGAATAACATTATTCCTTTATGAACATTGTCATGAATCCTTTTCACTATCTGGTAACATAAGAGCATATCTCAGAACCTATCATATGTGTACATGTCAATCGAAAGAGTCTCTAGTCCGCATAAGGTTTCTCTGAAATTTGATCCTCACAAATTCGTCATTGGAAGATCTTTTGTTTTCCCATCTTAGTATAACTTTTGGTTTACTTAAATCATTCCTTAGTAAGTAACTCACCTCGTTCATAGTATTGTAGCTGCCCATGATATGGCCAGGTATTGCAACTTGAGAGTTATTATAGCAGAAACACGCCTAGCTCATAGCAAATGTCTAGTCTCGCTTTACACCTCTACAACATGTTTTGATTGTGTTCCTTAGTTAGTAAACTCATTGCCCTAGTCTCCTGACACTTATTGGGATAACAATGAGAGAGCGCGTCATTCCGTGAGTCGCTTTAACACTTCATTTCTCAAATGATTCTTAATAGGCTCTTCGTTAAGACGGAATATAGTTTTGGGGTCATCATAGCATCATGTCTGATTCTCATATTTTTCCCATCCTTCATTAGCATCTTGGTATTTTCCAAGTCACAAAACCCATGGCAAACTCATTATGAACATTCGTAAACCTTTAATGATTACTCTATACTGCGTCCCTAGGTTCCGTTATCTTTAACACTCAACTTCTAGAATCATTTACTATCCCATTGTCATGTGCGGAGAATTTACTATCGTTGACATTCCACATCCCTGGTGGATAGGGGTTTATTATTTTCCTTTCTCCCTGGAGCATCATATTAACCATTAGAACTCTCCAACCCATGCATGATTCCACCCCAATATTAAGGCATCCTAGATACATGGTTTCACTAGTGTAAGGTTGAAGTTAAGTATCCTTACCGCGTCCTTTCCCTCCCAATTTCAGGTCGATGTTTCTAATTTTGGCACATATCATGAACATATTAATTTGAAGGACAAGTCTATTGTATCTCTAGTCCTCTCATATAGTATCAACTATCGGGAAAGGTTAAGTTGCCGGAGTAATAACCTCACAAGTGCTCAACCGCTTTTTCAACCTCGTGGGCTTGGGGCCTAGATTCCTTGTGTCAAATACTATTAAGAGTGTAATGCAACTTCATGTATTTTTGAAACCTCTATCATATTCATGGTTCCAAAATCTTCTCATTTCGAGTTAAACTAATTTTCTCTACACTCAATGAGCCAACTGGTGTCATGTACTTGGTTATTTCTCCTTAAGGCTTACTGTTGCCGAACAAGGCACACATGGAATAAAACAATTGCTTCTACTCCTCTCATAACTCATTGTCTTCCAGGAATAACTGATACTAATGTCTTCATCCTCTCGATCATGCCTCCTATATATCACATGTCTAGAATGACTCACTTCTTTTACATATCAGGATCATGCACATGGTTCCCACATTATCAATGTATACTAGTTAACTGTAGGTCTCGTTTGTCGAATCAATGATGTCATCATAATGATTAACCATATCAGCGCTATTAGTAGTAACCGTCATATATCATAGGATTTAACCACCTGAAATGCCCTTGCTTAGCACATTGGCAGATGCTTGAACAATACCATCTCAACCTCAAACCCTGCCATTCCTATTTGCATTAAAAACTTTCCATGGTTGTAGGTTCAAGCATGTCAAAGAAGAAGTATCATTCCATGATCAAACATACTGGGCAGGAAACTCTATGATCATATTCATTCTAGCACCTCGTAGACTAATTATTGAGGATCACCAAAGTCCAATTAGGATGTTGAACACAGGGATTTGGGAGTTGAAGAAAGTGAACGATATCTTCTCAAGATTTTCTCCATGAAGACATTTTGTGAATTGTTAATAAAGGTAAAGTAGGTTGCAGTGCACATTGAGTCATATGGAATCTTGAAGGAAATAGGCCAAACCATGAGTATGATGTCCCCCATCATTGTCCTCCATGCACCCGGTGCTTCATGTATTTACGTCAAATAAGGTAGTTGGAGATCCTTTTCCTATCGTCCTGGTGGAGGTTATTGAAGGTGAAGTTAATGGATAATTGTCTTTTGAGAGGTACCTAATTTTCATCCTCGTTAGACAAGTCTGGAAGTTGACATAAACACCGTCAAAGTGCTATTGCGAAGTCTATGAGTCAAAGAGGTCACCTCGAAGGCCGAAGGTATTTTGGAAAGAAAATATTCTCACTTGTTTTTATAGCCAAATGGCTGTGGTTCGAAAGGTACTTTCTACGTGTTATCATTTAAATATGTATAGTTCATATCAAGATATATTGTTTTGTAATATAATTCTTGTAATGCTGAGATTTTTGTTATTGATATATTGGGATGCTTTGTTGAGTTGTAGATGTATTGTTAGGAGTGATTTTGGTGATTATCTCGCAGGTGGATAGGCCCAAATACAGGGGAAACTCTGCCAAAATTTCTAAAAACTATGTGTGTTAGTCAAAATTCGGGGCTTGATATGTGTGAAAGAAGAGATAAATAATGTTGGCTGTTTTGGGCGGACTCTACTCCTCATTCGAGGACGAATAATCCTAAGCGGGGGAGGATGTAAGGCCCCATAAAACTTTACCTAGAACTCGGGGTTTCGTGGTGCCGAGGTAGGATAATCATCTATCCGGGGGAAGATCTATCAAATCTACTCATCCATTCTTTTCCTAATCTTCAAGAATCAAGGAAGCCACTCACTAGGCCATCATCTATCCGGGTAAGTCCTTCTCCTAAGCTTGCATGCAAGTTGTTATGGGTTTAAGTAGGTTGTGGAGTTGGAGATTGGCCATGCATGTGCCAATAGGACGTAGTATGTGGAGTTGCTGAACTATTCCGGGTAGTTTCTTGTTTGTATTGGTTAAGGGAAAAAGGGATTTCCATTGTAGAGCCTTGCATTCGACTCAGTATAGTAGGCGTTTGACGAAATTACCAAGAGACCTATATCATGAGAATCCTTCTAATTAATATTCAATTTTCCCTATCTTCCTGTAGATTGAAATTTCTAGAAGTATTGGGACATTTTAGTAATTTAAGGAAAGCTCAAGCAAGGTATGTTGGCTGAACTCCCTTTCTAGAATTAAAATCCATGAGGTCCTCGTAAGTTTTAAATGTGGTTTGTTCAAACTGTCATTCCAACTGTTCCGAATTGATTCCGAAAAATGATTTGCCTAAATGCTGATGTACTCGAGTCATGTTTGACTTGACCCTACCCTATTATGCTTCTCATTTGTAGGAAAATGTTCAAATATTGTTTTGTAACCGATGCACATGATTTGAATCCATGTTTCAATCATAAATAACCATGCTCTCCTTTGTAAGTATTTCCAATGTTTTTGAGTTCTTACATACTCATGAGTTGAAACTATGTATTTCCCTTTGGGAAAAATATATCAAGAATAGATTATGTATCACCTGTTTATGATTTTAACTTTTGCTTCGATTGCCAGTAATTTTGCTCCATTCTTTGGAAAGAATTCCATAGTGTTTAAAGCCTTGATTAGTAATGAAATTAAAGTTATGACTTCCAGAATATTCTATATGTTCATGTTTATGATAATGATTTTTGAAAATAAAGAAATGAAAGTGTGAAATATGAAATACGGCCGTCGTGCCATGAATGAAACTGTATATTGTATGAAAGGTTGTGAGATGAATGCATTTGTATGTCTATTTCCTTTGTATACAAAACAAACAATTTTTGGGAGCATAATTAGCGAGCCGAGGAAGGGTGGGCTGTAACGGCCCACACCCGAAACTACATGTGATGGTATAGGAGTTGATTGAAATTATTCCCCTTACTGTGGGGTCTAGGGAGGGTAGGTGTACACAGACCTTACCCCTACCTTATGAGGATAGAGAGGTTGTTTCCAATAGACCCTCGGCTAAGGAAAGAATTAGCACCACATTAATGAAAATATAGACAAGAAGGGGCAGTACCAAAAAGCCATATAAAAGTAGAATAAAAACAACACGATAGTAATGTGATCAACAATGAAAGAAAACAACAGTTAGTCATAAAAACCTACTACCAACAGAAAGCGAGACTGTGCGCCAGTACTACTATTATGAACACTCTAGACTACCTATGCTACTACACTAATCTTCGACCTTCATGCCTTCCTATAAAGGGTGATGTCCTCGGTCAGCTAAAGCTGCACCATGTCTTGCCTAATCACCTCTCCCCACCTCTTCTTTGGCCTACCTCTACCTCTCCGTAGGCCCTCCAATATCAACCTCACACACCTCCTCACCGGGGCGTCTGTGCTCCTCCTCCTCACATGACCAAACTACCTAAGTCGCGCTTCCCGCATCATGTCCTCAACAGGGGCCACACCCACCTCGTCGCAAATAACCTCATTTCTGATCCTATCTAACCTGGTGTGCTGTACATCCATCTCAACATCCTCATCTCTTCTACCTTCATCTTCTGGATATGAGAGATCTTCACTAGCTAACACTCAGCCCTATACAACATCGTTGGTCTAACCACCAATCTGTAGAAATTACCCTTAAGTTTCGGTGGCACCTTCTTGTCACACAAAATACCTGAAGCGAGTCTCCATTTCATCAAACCTCACCTCTTCTTCCCTCCTTCAGTCTTGCCACTGAACTTACACTCCAAGTATTCTGTCTTGGTCCTGCTCAAGTTGAAACCTTTAGATTCCAGGGTCTGCCTCCATACCTCTAATTGCGCGTTCACACTATCTCGCGTTTCATCAATCAATACAATATCATTTGCAAATAGCATGCACCACGGCGCCTCCCCTTGGATGTGGCGCGTCAATGTGTCCATCACTAGAGCAAATAAAAAAGGGCTGAGTATCGACCCCTGATGCAAACCCATCATAACCGGAAAATGGTCTAAGTCCCCACCCACCTTCCTTTATCGGGTCTTTACTCCATCATGCATTTCCTTAATAAACCTAATGAAGGCAACAAGTACGGCTCTAGCCTCCAAAGATATCCACAAAACCTCCCTCGGAACCTTAGCGTATGCCATTTCTAAGTCGATGAACACTATATGCAAGTTCTTTGTTCTCTCCCTATACTGCTCCATCAATCTCTTAACAATGTGGATGGCTTCTGTAGTCAAATGCCCCGGCATAAACCCAAACTAGTTCTCGGAAATAGACACACTCCTCCTCACCCTTAGCTATACTGCTCTCTCCCAGACATTCATAGTATGGTGAAGCAGCTTTATACCCTGATAGTTATTGCAATTTTGCATATCACCCTTGTTCTTGTAGACAAGAACCATCGTTCTCCCCCTCCACTCTTCAGGCATCTTCTTCGTTCTAAAAATGACATTAAATAACTTAGTGAGCCACTCCAAGCCTGCCTTGCCTATACTCTTCCAAAACTCCACCGGGATTTCATCTGGCCCGGTCGCTTTGCCCCTGCTCATCTTACGGATAGCCCCCTCAACTTCATCAACTCTAATCTGCCTACAATACCCAAAGTCACAACGAATCTCGAAGAGTTCCAAATCACCCAGTACAATGCTCCTGTCTATCACGACCCAAACCGATGGGCCACGACGGGTACCCGGTACCTTACTCAACCGAGTACCAACGTAACGTATCTTTCTTATTACATCATCATATACACGTGACATGCTAGTCTAATAGGCCAACATGATCCTTTATAGACTCAAAACATAGGCCGACAAGGCCATACAAGTATTCGTATACATGACATTTGTCTACAAGCCTCTAAGAGTACATAAGTATCATAAAGGTCGGGACTGAGCCCTGCCATACCAATCAATACATGTCCTAATTATACTGACCAAATAAGCAACTCCGGAGCAAATGGAGCACACCAACATCTTCCGCTGAGCTGATAGCCTACTTGGAAGACTCTCGACCTGTCTATCGGGACCTGCGGGCATGAAACGAAGTGACCCCTGGCAAAAGGGGACGTCAGTACAAATAATGTACCGAGTATTAAGGAATGAAAATCAGTAAATAATAGACATGCGAGAAACAGGGAGTAAACGACTCGACATGTACGTTTGCATAGCTCTGTGAATCATTTCATTTTTATAATGTCATGCATATGAGTATAAATATCATACCATGCATAGGTATATGCGTTCATAACATCATCAAGCCTCCGAGGGCATCCCATCACGTCATTTCGGCCACTGTGGGCAAATCATCAATGTATACCAGTTGATCAGGTGGTGGTGCGTATATAACGCCGTAACCTTTTTCATATCCCATATACATATATATACGTGTATATAATGCCATCTGGTCATAGGTCAATGTGCATGTCTAAATGTATGAAATGCATATGAAACACGCTAATAAGATTTCTTTTGTCATAACAATAATATGCCTGTCGGATAAACTTTATCAAATACGTATTTTTCTGAGACCCATGAATAGAAAATATAATAATAATTAACATGGCGAATCAAGAATATAGACACCCCTAGTATTTCTATGAATAGAGCCATTTATGAAAGTTGCGTATTTTGCTCGTTCCATTTGTATTATTTGGATCATGCCAAAAAGAAATAAGGGATAGCCTTAATATACCTGAGTCGATTCTCTTGATAATCCCTCTAACACACGTTAATTGCGATGAAACACGTAATGGCGAGATTGAAAAAGGGAACAATCCATATGAGATGCTCAAAGCAATAACGTTGCTATTGCAAAATCAGCTTTGTCGAAACCCTTTCTCAAGAGATTTAGAATCAATGTTGTGTAATGGAAAGCTTGCTGAAACTCTTCATAGGAGTTTAGGAATAATGTTACATGAAAATGGAAATCTTGGTTGAGCTCTCTTAGGAAGAACGTTACTGTGTTCTTTTCTTAAGAGATTGGAATTGATGTTACAGGAAATGAAAAGCTTGGCTGAAATTGTGCTTAAGAGACTAGAAATATATTAATTAATTATGAATATTATCTTTAATATTTGGGTGGGCCCCACATTCCAAGATTGGTGTCACTTTTCTTGGTCAAAGTGTGACACCTTTCCACCTTATTTAATTAGTCATTAGGTAGATAAAGAATGCTTGCCACATTGGGGAGGGGTAAGTCTCGTCCCAAACTTATTAATTAATTACCCACTAATTTGAATTAACTAAGCAATCTTCCATTACCCAATAATTAATCTATTACCTCAAATTACTTAAAGTACTACTCACTTTTAATACACTCTATGTACCCTACTATCATGGTCATGTGGTACCTTGTATGGCACTAGTCCATAAATATCAGGTATTTTTAGCTCGGACCGTATTCTATCCCAAAATGTCAAACTTCGACGAAACTCATTTTTTTTTATTTGCTTACACTCTCACCTTCACGAATTTATTTATCACTGGTTTGAAATAGCATAATCCTTATAATGTCCAAATGATCATTTCCTTGGACTAATGTCAATTACCTTACGACAAACTCAACGTACAATATTACAGGGTGCAACATCGTCGTAATTTAATACTGCAGGGCATAACATTGACTTAATACTGCGGGGCACAACATCATTCCCCCCTTTGTAACATTCATCCTCGAATGTTGACTGATGCAATTATCATTCTTGTAACCCATAGCTGTTGCGAATACTTTAATCCAAAGGCCGGTGCATTCCCCTCTTTAGGCCTCTTTCTCACACCATGACATACGGTTGGAATCCTTTCAATCTCTTAACTGTTGTTACCTTCTATCATGCAGCATGTGCGACTCTAACCTTGTAAGTGCACCTATGCGATCTCCTTTTTCCTCCAGCTTTTAGCCAAATCTCTAGGCCTCACTTTGTAGACATATACAGAGCTTGATAAAATGTCCCTCTGGGCATCTGTAGGTATATTGAAGTTCTTCCCTTGGTACTTTGTCGAACTTACGAGTATTGCTATATCCTATTTCATAGGCCTGGTTATCTATCTGCATGACTTTATTGCTTCTACGTAGGTCATACTATACCATAACTCTTACCTCAATTTCTCCTTACTGAGGTGTGCTACCAAATTTTAGGTTACTCTTGTTGCTTATCCTATATGTATAAGTTTAAATCCTTTAATGCTTCCTCATTACTGTTCATTTTAAGAATGATGGTGTCACTCCCCAAACCTGAAGGGACGTGGCCGGCACCCGATACCATACTCGGCCCGAGTGTACCACTCTGTAACTGTGAACTCTAGAGGAATAACCCTCAACATACGCCGATGAGACCATAT
>AWOL01S0077267.1:0-21596 GCA_000715115.1 Nicotiana otophora | reverse complement strand
CCTGCCGCCATGATTGCACCAACAATATTCACACGTTAATAACAAGGAAGGTAAAAGAGACAATTCACACATAAAATCAAATATATAGCTAAATCCATTATATGCTCCCCGGCAACGGCGCCAAAAATTGATCTCGTACAAGCCACACCTCTATTTGAGGTTATGAAATGGTCGGAGCAATAATAGTACCCAACAAGGAGTCGGGGTCGATTTTCTACAGGGAGCTATGAATGGGACTTAGAAGTATATATTCGAGTGAATGAGCTTGAATTATCTCGGATTACACTTCCGCAAAAGTTAGTTTATTTTTTTAATCTATTTAAACTAAGAATGACAACTAAGAATTAAAACTAGCAAATTATAGTTGTTTGTTTTTCAAATGGTAAAAAGGCATGGGGCTATGACCTTCACCTAGGCGTTTGCTTAATGGGTTGTAAGCCTTAAAGCTTGTTTTCTTGGTCGGGGTGTATTATAGCTATCAACACTCAAGTACCCACTCAATACCTCTCGGTTAGAGAGTGAGTTTGCCCAATTTGGCTTTCTTAAGTCCAAATGGTTATTGAACAAAGCAGTTGATAATAAGCTCAAGTCGGGTAGTATTATCTCTAGGTTCAACCCTTTAATTAGATTTATCAATCTCTCGATTGACCCAATTTCTTGCTAGCCAAGTTTTTCTAGACTAAGTCCCTCTTTCTCAAGTAGACACCAAGTAAATTAGGCATGAGATAATGTTTGCAACCATTAAATCTTCAAATAAAAGCAAGAACAAGGTTAGATAATCAACACCCAACCATAAACAAGCAATAAATCAAACACGCATTAAGTTTACACCCTAGGGTTGGGTCATAACCCTAGTGAAAAGCTACCTACTCGTGCTTAAATTAGAAGATGAAGAAGAAGAAGTGATAATTAAACCCATATTAATGATTGAAATGATAAAACTAATATTCAAAAAGTTCAAAATGGCAAAAATAACTAAAAGAAGCAAAGTAAACGGCTGTTGATGTCAAAAGGTACATAAGTTAACCTAAAAAAAGTGAAACTATTCTATTTATACATTGCTAGAATTTTCGGAAAAAATTGCCCTTCTCGGAGGTGCAGGCACACAATTCCATGTGTGGTCTGCACTCTACTTCAGTCTTGATAGGATTTAAATCTGCGGCCGCACAATTCTGAACCGCTGTCGCATCTCTCATATTCTGTGGTCCGCACTTTTCTGGGTGCGGCCGCACAAGGTTCTTCTGCGGACCGCACATTTCTGAGTGCGGCCGCATAGGGCTCTTCTGCGGACCGCACATTTCTGAGTGCGACCGCGTCACAATAATTGTGCGGTCCGCACTTCCTTTGAGCTTGGAATGAGAACTCTCTGAACTTCTGATCTTGCTTAACTTCTGCGGCCGCACATTTCATGTGTGGACCGTATTTCGCACTTGGACTCTGATAAACTTTCCTTCGTAATCTGTGGTCGCAGATAAAAATCTGCGGTCCGCACTTTGAGCTTTTGTGCCTTATTTTATTCTTGAGTTTAGATCACTCCTTCTTGAGTTGAATTTCGTCTTAGTGGCTCATTTTCCAATAACTCCTGCAATTAAGCATATTTCATCAGTTTTTAGGAATACAATTAAATGCTTTCGGACTTAAAGTAAAAATGTGCTATTAAGTAGTCAAAATCCCCACTCATCAGTGCCCGTTATTGAATAATCGGAAAACTTCTTCTCTCAATTATTGGCAATCCTCGGTCCTATGACCATGAGTGTCGTGACACTTACACATCAAGTTAGGATCCCTTTGGGTAGGATCAAACTATAATGGTCGGGCCACTTGGTCTCTTTGATGCGCCCGATGGTTGACACGGTACTGGTAGCATCCACATTGAAGTTATACTCCAATAATCTCGGTGCTTCCCTACTCCCGAGCGGCCTGTCGAAATCATTTTTGCTCATCAGACCCCGGCCACTGGGCCCTCGTTCCTTGTGGGGTGATGCCCAGATGTATTTCCCCTTTGGTCTGCGTTGTATGGTTGGTACTGATCCCATACCGGTCTTATCTCATGATCGACATCTCTCTTAGACCTATCATCGGCCTTGATAGGGTAAACAGACCCAGAAGGAGCTCCGAGTTGGTTGTCCTCGACCCTGATCTTTGACTGGTACCAGTTGTGGACGTCAGCCCAGGTCACCACCCCGTACTCTACCAAATTTTGTTTTAGTTGTTGAGGCCAAGGAACTTCAGGGGTTAAGAGCCTGAGTAAATGCCTGAACGGCCCAATCATCTGCAACCGGAGGCAGGTCCATCCGTTCCATCTGGAATCTTGACACAAACTCCCTGAGCATCTCTTGTCCCTCTGTTTGACCTTGAAAAGGTCTGACTTTCTGGTCTCGACTTTGATGGCCCTAGCATCGGATTTTATGAAAGAATCTGTAAGCATAGCAAATAAGTCAATGGAATTTGGGGGCAAGTTGTGATACCATATCATTGCTCCCTTGGACAAAGTCTCCCCAAACGTCTTTAGTAATACTGATTCGATTTCATCGTCTTCCTAGTCGTTACCCTTGATTGTGCACGTATAGGAGGTCACACGCTCATTTGGATCCGTGGCCCCATTATATTTGGGGATATCGGGCATATGAAACCTCTTTGGGATCGACTTCGATGCCGCGCTTAGAGGAAAAGGCTTCTGGATAAATTTCTTGGAATCCGACTCCGTCAATATCGAGGGTGCTCCCAGGATCTGATCGACCTTGAAATTGTACGTTTCTACTTTCTTGTCATTAGCCTCAATTCTATTCTCACCTGACTCTACCCGCTTCGTTAGTGCTTCAAGCATTTTCATTACCTCGGGATTGGCCCCGGGCTCGGCTTCATCAGGTCTCTCGGTGATTTGTTCGTTTTCTACGGGTGCTTTCCGAGATTGTTCGGGCTTGACCCTGTTGGGGGCGTGGCTTTGATACTACGGCTGCGCTATTGCCGCCTGTTGGGCCTGCAATATTTCAAAGATTAATCGTAGGCTTACCCCATCACCTTTGCCTTCGGGCGATTTTCGAGATGGTCGGGGTCCCCCGCGAACACTGTTTTCATGATCAGTTGGCAAATTGACGTCGATGGCCACCTGTGAGTTAGCATCACCCGGACCGGCAACTGGGACACCGTTGGGATCAGTAGGAGGCATCTCGTTGCTGGGCGACAAATTATTATTTTTGCCATGATGGCCAGACTCAGCGTTAACGTTCAAGTGAGTGACTGTGAGTTTGACATTTTTGGGTTGCCCTGAAATTAAGACTTCAAAGAACAAGCATAAAATAGGATGTGTTATGGAGATTCGTATCAAATCACCACTATTATCCTTAGCCCCACGGTGGGCGCTAAACTGTTTACCCCTAAATCGGATAACAATTAAATTTATATGTAGTTTTAAGGATACATAGTTTAATTCAACACAAACAATTAAGGATATTAGATAAATGAATTAAAGATGAATTAAACGATGAAACCAATTGTGACGTTATGGCCAAACCTGAAATTAGATCAAACAATGAACTCATTCTCGATCGGACCCTCGGTTCGAGCCCAGTCGTGAAGGAAGAACAAGTTAAGTGAACAAGAATGCTAAAAGGTAGAAAATAAATTTGTATTGGTTTGATTCGCGTGTTAAAGTGTGTGTTACAAAAGAAAAACTTCCTCTTTATATAGTAGGAGAGTTTCATCCCTAGTATAAGTTTAAAAACGGTAAAAATCTTCCTTTCTCATTAATTATTGATTCATAACCGACATTGAGCGAGATCCCCGCCGTGATATCCGGTTGGGTACGAATATCACGGCCTCTATCCGTCGTGTGTAACCGTTTATCGTATTTCCTGAGGTCTTAGAACTCATTCTTGGCTCAGGGCACGTCGCTTTATCATACCCGAAGGCGGGCACATCATTCACTCTTCCTTGATCTCGATACGAGGAGTCTCTAACCTCGATTACAATCTTGTGCATCCGTGTCCTTCTTTCGTTTTCTCACCGGGGAATCGGGGTAGACATTACCCCCGATTTTACCCATACACATTATAGAAGACCTTAATTTAAACCAAGAGAGACTTTGTCAAGTGGTGTCATTTTTTCTTATCTGTTCTTTTTCACATTATATTAATAGTATATTAGAAAAAATTTCCGACAAAATGATGTCAACGTGCATCCCCACGACGATAGAGCTCGTATGAAAATACAACCTTAATTACGACGGACTAAGCATATACAAGCAGAAATACTGTAAACTGTAAGATCACACCTTTGTTGTCTTCTTTTAGAAAAGGTTAGTAATCCGTATATATTTAGAAAAGCGCGATAACTCATTGCATCAACAAATGTGATTGGCTTTAGTACTGCCCTGCCTAAATATTAACCATTTTATTGTTCATTCACAGGATGATGCTAACTAAAAAAACATTCTTGTTGGATATATAATTTTGCATATCTTAGATTATTTATATTCTAAATTTATGTAGTTCATGTATGAGTTTGTTCATATTGCTTGTAGGATAAGAACTTGCGTTATTTAGGTGCATACTTTTGTATTTTCAAAATGGCCAAAGTTCAGTGTGTGATTTTTGCTTAAGGGGAAGAGGACAAGGTCGTATCTAAGGGTTAGGATATGAGTTCAAATGAATAATCTATGCTCTTTTTTTTAAATTATATATAATAATACTAATTTTTAATAACATTTAAATATATATATGTGCGCACCCAAGATCAAATGCCCTGTGGTAATACAATAAATAGTTGGTACATTTTTACAAGTGAAGTCGGAGCGTCAAATCTTATAATTTTTATTTGTTGTCTTTTCCTTGCTATTTCTAGAATTAAGCTCGAAAGTTCAAATCTCACGTATGTCTTGCTGTTTTGTTTTTCTTTTATTTTTCTAGAATTGGGTCCATCTATATATAATGGCATGTTTGTCTGTCCTTTTGCGTTCTAATTAAGTATATTTTTTTATTTCTTTCTTTCTTTGATTTATTTTTTCGAAAACTTAAGTCTGACAATTGAAATCCCTGTTTTCCTTCTATTAGCACCGTTAAATTTTGTATAATCATACCAAGTGTCTATATTAAAATTCAGTAGCGGAGGATGTAATATATATGCAATAGTTAACTGATCCAGTTTTTTTCGATACAAAGTTTATATACATATGTTAAAAATCACTAAAATTACAAGAAAAAATTCAATAAATTTTGAACAAATATTTTTTAATAGTGCACTCATATTCTTGAAGTCTTAATTAGATATGCATCTTTATGAGGGATGCCCGCTTACATTGTACTTTTGTGGAGGTAAGGTTTTATGTTCCCCTCTTCGGTGTATTTACTTTTTGGATCCTAATTTACAAGGCAGGGGTCAATGCCAAATCCTACACCTCAAAATAAATTTAAATAAAAAAAACACCTAAAAAAATTAATTTTATGATGTTGTTATGTAAAAGTGAAGTTTCAGTAATTATGAAAAGTGAGTATAAATTCTATCTCCATCTTTCATGACCTTCATGCCTTAGAATTCATCGTATATTCGAATAAGTGGTATCAGAGCATTGTTTAGATTCTTGAAAGTGTAAAGAAAAAAACATATGCAAATATAATTTACAAAATGAAAGTAATTCTTTGATTCAACTAGCTAGGAAGAAACAAATTTTGTGACTTAATAAGCACAATATAAATTTTGACATGCTTTGTGTACAGTGTAAACATAATTTAAGATGCATAGACGATATTCATGCTATACATAAATTAAATCACATATCATCATTTTGAACATAACAATTTTGTTGAAAAATATCACACAAGATATACCTAAAGCGAAGAAATTGTTGTAGAAAATAAAGGAATGCCTGTATCAATACTGATTTCTCGCCCTTTGTCCTAACTTTCACTACTTGTCATTTTTAGTGACGGAAAATAGAAAATGGAATACAGTAGCCCTAATGGGTGGAAAAACGACTATTATGTCCATTCTCTATGCATGCAACTAGTAATTAGATTCTTCCCTACAATGTGAAAAAAAATATTTATAAGAAAACAAAAGGAGGAAACAGAAAAATCCTTTACGAGATTTAAGATTCTGCAAACAATTAGAGTTTAGTTGCTTCGTGTCAGCAATCTGGAAATGAAGAAACGCAGGGCAATTCTCCCTTGGCAAGAAAGAAATAATGCATAAGCACAGTTTTCCTGCTAAAGGAGATTGCCCTGCAATTCTTGTGCTCCAATATACTCTTCAATTCTTACAATTTCCTTTGAGTAGCTTCTTATTTGTTCACTACCATTTATAGTAACTTGATATTCGCATAATTCATTTGGATATGCTGAAGAAAATAAAGACATGCATGTGATGATGTGGCTATTCTTATTTGTTGAAGGGTTTTTTAACCTTCCCATGCATGAGAAGCCAAATGGTCCTAATTCTTTCACTAGTAGAAAAGAAAGAAATGTACACGGAGTTACAAGGTCGACTTTGGAGTCCGTCTTGTATATACAGAGTTGATGGGTAGGTCGGGACCCTATCCTGACCATGGTATATTTTTGTTATTTCTAGAGGTTTGTAGACGAGTCTTGTATATTTTGTATGTCAGTATTTTGGCCTTGCCAGCCCTGTGTATATATTCAGTTTGGTATTGCTGGTTGTAGACATTTTTTTCGGATGATTCATAATATGGTCTCGTCGGCCTTGATTGGTATTGTTAGCTTGTAGCTAGGTAGGCCTCACCGGCGTAAGTTGAGAGCTACCCCTCCAGAGTTCACAGTTACAGAGTGATACGCTCGGATAGAGTATAACACCGGGTGTTTGGGGCGTGACACGCTTTCTTTGTCAAAGGAGAATTCCTGGCTGATGGAGAGCTCGAGTTCTTGGGCCGTAGGAAATTTTGGATTTTCAATAGAGCGGAGGCTAACTGATCAAAGAAAAAGATGTCCTACTCACTACAAACGAAAACACCACAAGATCGAGCTGCAGACAAAGCAATTCATAGCGTACAGACAGACTCATTGTCAACAAGACAACGAAACTAGAAAACTTGGCACTAAAATAGGATATCCTATGACTACAAGCAGGCATATGCCAAATTCTATTAAGACAATTCAACAGCTAGAGATTCTCACGACTTTCTTTTCTATAGAATCATGGTCCAAAGTTTTACAGAGATCTCTGTCTGTTTCCCTTTTGTGGTATTATGCTGCCATACGTACAAAAGAAATGATTTGGACGGAGGCTTCTTGCTGCTTTCTCGCAATTTATGTGATAGTATTTAACTGACCACGAATTTTAAAAAAATAATTTGTGATCTAAAATAAGTTATAAATATTTATGCGATTATAATTAAATCATCTCATTAAAGATAAAATAGACATTTAAAAGGTAAATTGTTACTAAATATAAAAATGTGTTATTCTGTTTGGGACTGAATACAATGGAAAGAATGTCGCACAAATTGGGACGGAATGAGTTCTTCTTTGTACTGGCCAGTAACATGTCGCCTTTTGAACACCCTTTATCGAGAATCATATTATGTAAATAGAAAATTATACTATTTATTTATAGATCAAAAATTACTATTGTATAAGTATATTAAAAATTTGCATACCCTTAACAAAATTTAAGTATCCCATGGATGGCCTATTGGAACACTTAGTAGGCACAACCTAGGTTCATGAATGTACTATACAGTTGTTGCTTATATCTTGATGCCTCGTATAATTTATGTGACAGTTTACATGTGCTTGCATTATTATATGTGCTCATGGTTTTAGATTGACTCTCTCGGCCCAGACTCAATTACCACGGTATTGTCGTGAAAATAGCACCATCTAGTCCGTTTTTGGATTGGTAATTAAAAAATAACCTGTGTTTGCAGAGTCATTACAAAATAACTACTATTTTATTGAAACACGGAAAGTTCCAGCATAATATATTGAATTATGAAGCTTACATATAAACATCTAGCATATTATGTTGGAACTCCAGCACACAGAAAGTTCCTGCATATAAACATTTAGCATATTATTATGGAGCTCCTGCATATAAACTTTCAGCATAGTATGTTGAAACTCCAGCACACGGAGAGTTCGAACATAATATGCTAGATTATGGAACTCATGCATATAAACTTCCAGCATATTATGTTAGAACTTCAGCACATTATGAAATTCCAGCACGTTATGTTGGTAATCTCATACGTAAAAAAATCGAACTATAACATATTATGCTGGAATAATTTTGGATTTTAAGGGTGTTTTTTCTTTAGATTTTATCTTTATATGAAAAAGTGAAAACAATTCGATTACTTTTGAAACTATAACTATTTTTCAATTATTAGTTGTAAATCTGCCTATTTATGATCTTTTTGCCGGTATTGTCCGCTTTGGCCCGATCTCCCTAACCCAAAGGCTTTTTGGGCTCATGGTTTTGTTCCCTTAGATTGTAACCCAAAAGGTGATTCGGCAGTTGAATCCGGAACTCGCCATTATATGGCACGAATGTTGGCTTTTCCTAAGGTAAGGTCCGTAGGAACATGTGACCTAAAATAAATTTTCAAGCCCCTTTATCGATCACTTCATTAGAATTTTTTACTTTATTTATGCATTTATGCAGTAATTTAACGAAGGGGATTCAATTGAACCGTAAGCGTCTAAGTGATTAAAATAAAGTATATCCTTCAACCAATTTGGTAATTTGCCAAGCCCATTCAAAGCTAATCATTTGTTTTCCACAAAGGAAAATGTGGTCCTCTCTAGATTATTGGAAGTTCAATTCCAAGAGTGCAGAATTGTTTCCCTACTTTCCTTCATCAATTATCTAGCCAAGGGAAGTGAGACATACATTATTTTTTAAGTGCCTTCTTCAACATCTTTTGGAGTGAAAATGAGAGAATATATGGAGTCATAATGGACCATTTGGCCTCTCATGAAAAGGCAAAGACCCTTTTAAAGAATAGCCACATGGCCTTCATTTCTTCAGCATATCCAAATGAATTATGCTTATCAGGTGACTATAAATAGTGGGGGAACAAAGCTCGGAGACGTAGAACAAAAATTCGTTTTACTGCATTAGAATTTTGAGGGGCTCATTCAAGGCTTACTCGAACTATATTACTCAACAGAAAATCTGAAGTATCTCAGAGGAAATTTCAAGAAGATTAATGGAGCACGAGAGTCACAGGCGATTCTCCTTTAGCAAGAAAGCTATGCTTTATGCATAATTTCTTTCTTGCCAAGGGAGAATTGCCCTGTGTTTCTTTATTTCCACAATATTGCTGAGTAAAACAACAAGAGTTTAATTAATTGTTTCTACTTCTTTTTCAAATGGAAATCATGTCCATACAAAATCCAAATATCTTAACGTATTTTTCTTTTTTCCTCCTTTTTCTAATTTAAAATTTTTTCCACATTAATTGTAGGGAAGGACATTAAGCTTGCCTTTTACGAATGATTTTGCACTTAACTGACAAAGAAATCTAGCTTTGCTAAGTATATTTAGCTAGGAACTAGCCTTCTCAAATATATCCTGGTGTGTTTTCTTGTAGGAAGTTTACTTTAACTATCAAAAATTGTGATGGGATGGATATGATATTCATCCTTAACTAGCGGTCTCAGGGTTAAAGTTATAGATATGAAAAAAGTCCTGATACGAAACGTTTTCTCCTTTAATGGATCTTACATGGAGTGAATTCAGATTAATCGGATTCCTATATAGTACCGAAAGAACAAGTGAAAAAGAAAAGTTCACTTTAGCTAATTGGGATGAGAAAGGACCATAAGAACAACATTCATGCTAATTGCTATCCATGATCTGTCAATAAAGAGCTACTAGACTAACAATATTCAATGGTTGTACCTTTGGTATCTGCAAAAATCAATACTTAATAAATTTAAAGGTTTGTACATTGTTTGTTCATGTTTGAGGCGAAATTTCTGCTCTGAAGTTGGGGTTGGGCATGCACAAGTTTGAAAATTTTTGGTTTAAGAAAGGCAATGCAGAAATCAAACCAATATATAATAACCCTCAATTGTTTAGTATATGGTATTTGCTATATGTTTTTTCAATTCATGTCTAGATAGGTTTTGGCGTCAAAATCATATGAAAATAGATTTTTTGGTTTCTGCTCAAAGGAGTTTTATACTATTATAAAATATGGTACTACATACCTATTTTATTTATTGAGATTATGATATTATAATAGTGAATGAAATCAAAGTATAAAAACCATATGTTGGGGGTTTTCTTGAGTAAGGATCGTCATGTTGGTCTAAAGAAGGATTACATTAAGCTAATTGTTGAGTTATATACATGATTATATTCAAGTTTTTGCATCCAAATTCCAGAGAATGGGATTTTAATGTAGGAAGTTATGGAATTGAGCGGCTAAACCTCAAATTTAGAAAATCGAGGAATTGAATGACTTTTTGCATTTCAATGGAAAACTAATATATTTGGACTCACTAGATTATGATTAATCTGAAAACATGTCGAGTCTGTGAATTAATTTGACATCGTGACCAAGAATTGAATTTTTGAATATTTCACTTATGGGTGATTATTCTTTTAATTATTTGAATCGTTCATTTTCTAGTAGAATAATGTATGGGATAAAATATGGTATATTACGTGGTCGTCTGAGAAGATGATACATGGAGTCGAAACCGGAAGGAACGTAAAACGGGGTACAATCATCTCGTGTGTCACCGAAAAGGTGCAATTTCGTAAAGGGATTGAGCATGCTGCTCCCGGTTGTCACCATCCGAAATTTCCACCTTCGGGACCGTGATGACGCCTAAAATTTTCACCTTTCTGAAAACTAGACTCCAACTATAACGTTCATTTGTTGCTCATCTCCCAATTCCTTATATATTGCGTGATATAAGCTTTCAAAGTCAGCCCTGTGCAACAGAGATTTCCAAACTCTTCCCAGACAACCTATAGTGTATCCACCGTAACGTTTAAGTACACACCTCCAAATGACAAATGGTTTACCTTTCTGAAAACTAGACACAAAGGCTATAACGTTCATTTTTGGATCATCTCCAAATTCTTTATAAATTGTGAGATATGAGTCTCCAAAGTCAGAAGATGGACAGCAAAAATTCCTTCTTCGAGAACGCGAGAGCCTCTTCGCGAACACGAAGAACAAAGTCCCAACATCAAAATCCTTCTTCGCGAACGCGAAGGACAACACCAGAACCAGCAACCAGCAGCATCGAAATTACCAAACATGGTCCGAAACCACCCCGAATCAAACACGAGGCCCTCAGGACCCCGTCCAATCGTACCAACCAGTCCCAATACATAACACAACCCTGCTCGAGGCCTCAAATCACATCAAACAACATCAAAATCACGAATTGCACCCCAATTCAAGTTTAATGAAACTAAGAAATTTCAACTTCTACATTCGACGCCGAAACCTATCAAATCAAGTCCGATTGACCTCAAAATTTGCTCACAAGTCATAAATGACATAACACACCTATGAAAATTTTCAGAACTGGATTCCGACCCCCGATATCAAAATTTCAATTCCCCGGTCAAACTTCCAACTTAAACTTCATATTTTTGCCATTTCAAGCCTAATTTAACTACGGAATTTCATATAATTTTTCGGACACACTCCTAAGTCCAAAATCATCATACGAAACTATTTGAATAATTAAAACTCTATTCCGGAGTCGTTACTCAAAAGTCCAACTCTGGGCAACTCTTTTCATTAAAGCTTTAAAAATGAGAATTGTTCTTTCAATTTAATCCCTAATCTTCCAAAAATCAAACTCGACCTCACCCGCGGGTCATAATACATATTACGAAGCTTCTCGAGACCTTAAGTCATTGAACGGGACGCTAATTCTTAAAACGACAAGTCGGGTCGTTATATTCTCCACTCTTAAACAAATGTTCGTCCTCGAACTTGCTAAGAATTATTCTGAGGTTACTAAGTTGATGATTTTACTTTTATACATATACTCGCGGTTGATCCCACTTTACTGCATTCGACATAAGTCCGACAACACCATCTCAATTGAGATTATTTCTTTTATCCATATTTGTAAACTTTAAGACCAAATTTCTCACACTCCAAACATTTTCAAAAAGTCCGATTTTCACATAAACACACGGTATTAGTCTCAACTGGCTATAGCAACTCGTGCCTACGCACATATCAACTTTCTTAATAGTGCTGAAGTACTTCGAAATTTTTCGGGGTGTTACATTCTCCCCCACTTAGGATCATTCGCCCTTGAATGAGAAGTAAAGTCCGCCCTCAAACACATAACATAACTTATCTCTTCTTTCTCATATCTCAATCCCTCAAATTTTACTAACTCCCAAATTATTCAGAAATTTCGACTGAGTCTCCCCTATAATTGGGCCTATCCACCTGCCAGAGTAACACCAAAACAACTCCTAATAACACATCCGCAACCCAACAAAGCACCACAATGTATATATCAATAACACTAATCTCAGCAATACAAGCACTACATTATCACAATGATATCTGGGCATGAAGTACATCATATGTATGCCCATAACAACGTCTCTGGTCTTAATAGTTGTTCATAATCGATTACAACTTCGCCAATTAACATCATGTTAACAAAATCTCGTTTCAAACCTCCACTTTACTAACAACGAAACACGAGGCATGAAGACCTCATAATTATTTACCTGAATTAACGAGTCATATTTAACGCCACCTGGGCACTCACCTCGTAGGCTAAAACTCAATAGTTATAACACGAATTTGGAAAATTATGCACAAAGAAATTCATACAAGAATTTTCAAATAAGCCTAACATGCATGACTCCCTATAAGTACTATAGTACAAATTTAATTTCACAAGGGAGAATTTAAACACATAAGTTTTCATCACAAGGATCTCGTCCTTATATAACTTCCACCGTAACTCGTAGCCCGGTTTAAACATATAAAAAAATATAAAAATGCTAGGATCTCATCCTCAGTTCTGAATCACAAGTGATATGCACATCGTGCCAATCAAAATATTCCATTTTCTTCTTTTAAATAGTTTTCATTAAACAAAATCACAACACATAATGTACCCTCATACCGGTAGGGTATATAATTCACAATTGAGATCAATTATCCAAAAATTACATCAAACTCACCGAAAATATTAACAAATGTCACTTTTAGCCTCATAGTTAGTTTTAGTTACCAACACATAATGATAGACATAGCTATCTCCATATAATCTCCCAACAGGAGTATTCACATAAGTAGATTTCAGGATTACGAAGCTCACTCATGAGTGGAGCATATTAGGAGGACTTGCCTCGTTACTCAGAACCAAATCAAGTTAAGGAAATTGTTACTTTATAATAATTCAAGATCGTACTTGTAACGACACTATCTGGTGTACCGACCTTAGCCATACCATAGCAAATATATCAATGGGCCGGGCCTCCATCTCTTAGGCTCCCTCTACCCGCCTGGCCTCCACCCCTCACTGGTAGTATAGGTAGAGCAGTAACTGCAATGGAGTCTGTGGCTTGAGTGTTCTAATGAAATAGGTTTCTCCCAAGTTTGGGACAATTTCTCATGAGGTGCCTAGTATCACCACACTCACAACAACCCATCTGCAATTCGGCTTCTCATACTGAGTCTGTATCGAATAACTGGAATAACCATTATAGAAGTCTCGTACCAGTGGTGATTAAAAGATGACTGCCCCACACGAGTGCCCTGATTAACTGGAGCACTACAAGTATTCTGAAATGCGGTCTGGGCTGGCCAACTGGAGCCTCCACCATAATGGTCCATAGTTGTAGATTAGAATTCACTGAATCTTCCAGAACCTCGAGACATCTTGGTCTCCTTAGTTTCAATTTTCCTCACCCTGAACACGTTCTAACATCTGGGCAATTTCTACTACTAGACGAAATGAAGTATTAGCCTGTAGCTCTCGAGTCGTACAAAATTTTACAATCATAAGTGAGTCCTTTAATGAATCCGTGGACTCGCTCTCTGGCTCTAGGAACCAAAGTAGGAGTATGACGGGCTAACTTACTGAACCTGATGGCATATTTTGACACCATTATGGTGTCCCGACGCAACCGTTCAAACTCTGTGCACCACGCATTACGGAGGGTCTGGGGAACAAACTCACTTAAAATCATTTCTGATAACGGAGCCCAAGTAGGTGGTGTTGCATTGGCTGGTCTACCCTCTTCACATACTTGCCACAAACACCGGTGGAGAATTATCTCTCCAAAGGCCAATTTCTTCTCTTGCTATGCTAACCCATCACCGCCGAGCTAACTCATTTCTTCACATATTCCTCGATTTTTCTTTGGGGTAATACTTCCCCTATTTGTATACAACAATCCCAAAAGTAAAGCTCCGTACAGACAAATCTTGGCACGAACCACGTAGCCCATAAGCTCATCAAACAGTACTTCCTCCGAAGCACCCAATATTGCCACAACCGAGACGTCCACGTTGAATAGTCCTTATGTACATTTTGGGGTTGTTCCTCTAACTCCTTTGATACTAAAATATAGGATTATTAAGGATGCATACATACTGCGAGTCCTAACATTGTCACCTTCACAGCTCGTATTCATCAACCAGATGTCAGAATTCGCTTCACCCCCACGTAAATCATTGAGTGATCCTTCAATACATATAAATCTTCAGTCGGGACCACACGTTGAGACGGTATTTGAGCATCCCTGGCTCCCTCGTAGTCTATCCGCGATATCACGAACCGTCGGCGCATAACTGATATCGAGTGCACAATGTCATACACGAGTGGATGTGAATGAATATAAGATATGTTCTTCAGGTTGAATCAATATCACATGTTAAGGAATAAAAGAAGTGGAATTTTCTAATATTTTCCGTAGCCTCTCGAAGATAAGTACAGACATCTCTGTATTGATCCGCAAGACTCTACTAAACCTGCTTATGACTTGTAGCACCCACGAACCTAGAGCTCTGATACCAACATGTCACGACCCAAAATTCCTACCTTCAGGACCGTGATAACGCCTAATATTTTACTTGCTAGGCAAGCCAACGTTAGAATAATATTAGCCATTTTAAACAATTCAGTTGAAATGATAATAAATCAACCAAATATCTGGAATAAATATGAAATAGAAAATTTTCTACAATCCCAAAACCGGTAGTATAAGTCACAAGCTTTACAAAGTTTACTAGAAAAAAAAATCTAAATATAGCTGTTCCATAATAGAATCAACAGTGCAAGAAAAATATCAGAAGGTGACTCTGGGCCTGCGAACGGGACAACAGGTATACCTTAAGTCTCCACAACAATTTTCAAATTAGTTAGCAAGATTATCAACAACACCAAGGTACCTGGATCTGCACAAAAAGATGTGCATAAGTGTAGCATGAGTACACCACAATGGTACCAAGTAGGTATCAAGCCTAACCTCGATAGAGTAGTGACGAGACCAGGTCAAGACACCTACCAGACATATAAACTTATACAATATGTTACATAAAACTAACAAATAAAGAATATCAATATAAGGGCAATAATAGAAGAATTTCCAATTCAAGTCAACAATGAAAACAATGATAACACATATGGCATCGAGCAAACAATCAAGCAATTAAGCAACAACACAGTCAGAGTACAACTATAATATAAAAATGGAACGGCATCACCCATCGTGCTTTTACTCTCGTCCTTACCATGAAATGATGAATAATTTAAACACATTTAATCACAATTCCAACTTGAATATAGTAAAGTGTCTAATGAGTTATTAAGCCAATTTAGGATTTAATTAAGCTAAAATAGTGAATAGGTTGTACAAATAGAATATCAATTCAAATTAGTTTAGAAATATATGATATCCGATAAAATATTATATTTATACAAATAAGACATTCAATAAAATCTTAACGAGATAAATATGAGATTTATTAAAGTAATACGTAATAATAATGTTTACGTAAATTACATGACAATAAGATAATGATCAAATTTGAGATACAAATTAGAGTAGAAGTATAATCACCATTTAGATTAGTAAATCTCCGAATAAAATATGAGTTTTATTTTTGAAAGACACATAAGTAGAACCTCTTGAATATTCCTTCATTTAAATCTGCTAAGTTTCAACAACTTATCATATCACATAGGATGCATGACTCATACACGAAGTCCATATTATCCCATTTTTAATATATTGACAGTTAATAAATTATGTTCAAAATATAATGAAGTGATTTAAGAAACCACAATAATCGTCCCAACATGGAATGCATCATGAGAATTACAACCGGAATTCACCTTAATATCACAATAATTTCATATTTAAATTCCGTTGCGGCGTGCAATCCGATCCACCAATATAGTCAATTTTCATTTAATTTTGTTTAGGCGTGCAACCCGATCCCCCAATATATTTATATTCAATTTCGTTGCGGCGTGCAACTCGATCCACCAATATAATCAATTTTCATTTAATTCTGTTGCGGCGTGCAACCCGATCCTCAATATATATTTTCAATCAATTATGTTGTGGCATGCAACCCGTTCCTCCAATATATTCATTTCAATCAATTCTGTTGAGGCATGCAACCCGCTCCTCCAATATATTCACTTTTATTTTTATTGCGGCGTGCAACCCGCTCCTCAAGCAACACAAATTAAACAACCAATTTACGACCAACTACGATGTACCACAAAATCAAAAGGAATAACGAGTCTACACAAAGAAGTCATAATTAATGAAAAAGCTACACGATAGCTCACGAAGTCAAATAGCAAGGTAATACCAATCCATAATCAAGGCACATTTTATGAGCATCAATTAACAATCAAGGCATGTAGCAGACAAGCAGTAATTCAACAAGTGACTACAATCAACAATTAGCATATAAGAGTAAACTTGACAACAAGGATGGAACATGTACTGAAAATTTCAAGTAAAGCACGTACAAACAATTCTAACAACAAAAGATATAATCATGACACAATATTTATAAACAATTGTATAGAAGGAGCCTAACGGTTTTAACCGGTCAAATACCACATATAGGTCGTGTACCCACTCGTCACCTCGCCTACACAACCTTCACATAACACTAATGATACAATCAACTCAAATCCTAAGGGGTGGTTTCCCCCACACAAAGTTAAGCAGGATACTTACCTCGCTTCTTTATAGATTGTGAGATATGAGCCTCCAAATTCAGACGACGGACAACAAAATTTCCTTCTTCGCGAATGCGAAAAACAAAGTCCCAACAGCAAAATCCTTCTTCGCGAACGCGAGAGGCTCCTCGCGAACGCGAAGGACAACACCAGAACCAGCAACAAGCAGTATCAAAACACTCAAACTTGGTCCAGAACCACCCCGAATCAAACTCGAGGACCTCGGGACCCCGTCCAATCGTACCAACCAGTCCCAATACATAACACAGACTTTCTCGAGGCCTCAAATCACATCAAACAACATCAAAACCACGAATAGCACCCTAATTCAAGTTTAATAAAACTACAAAATTTCAACTTCTACATTCGATGCCGAAACCTATCAAATCAAGTCCGATTGACCTCAAAGTTTGCACACAAGTCATAAATGACATAACAGACCTATGAAAATTTTCAGAACTGGATTCCGATCCCGATATCAAAAAGTTTACTCCCCGGTCAAACTTCCAATTTAAACTTCATATTTTTGCCATTTCAAACTTAATTTAACTACGAACTTCCAAATAATTTTCCGGACACATTCCTAAGTCCAAACTCACCATACGAAGCTATTGGAATAATCAAAACTCTATTCCGGAGTCGTTTACTCAAAAGTCCAACTCTAGTTAACTCTTTTCATTTAAGTTTTAAAAATGAGAATTATTCTTTCAATTTAATCCTGAATATTCCGAAAATCAAACGCGACCACACCCACAGATCATAATATATATTACGAAGCTTCACAAGACCTTAAGTCACTGAACGGGACGCTAATTCTTAAAATGATAAGTTGGGTCGTTACACTGGTAGCATTTATTGAAGAATGCTCCGTAGCAGAGTAACGACTCATTAATAAGATCTAAGCATCTATGTTTACCGTTTGTTTTTCATTATCACATTCCAATAATTATCATTAGAGGTGGGCCCGACCATTACGCCCACTGAGCTATAAATAATAGGCTCAACCATCATTGTAAAGGATCCTTGGGAGAAGACATTCGATACATTCTATACAACAATCTGATACCTTTTTTCCCTCTCTCTCGCTTGTGAATCTTATCATCACTGTATCCGGAAACCTTGTTCCTGAGCTCTTTGAATCTATCATTCCATCTACATGTTGAGCTAAGTATCTTACATCTAAATCGATTAATTCATGATCTTTGGGATCTAGTTAACTCATCTATCTAGAAACCATGAATAAATTTAGTTGTACCGATTTATGGGTAAACAATTTGGCATCCACCGTGGGGCATAGATAATCGTGTGGCTAAGTTAATCGTTACTTCTTTCACTCCCAAGATTTGATCATTCTTGTCTTGGCAAGATAACGAAAATGGCAATCAATACCATCAACAACCCTCACGGTCCTGTAGTTCAAGGGGAAAACCCTTATCTCAAGGATTCAATCAGCGACACTCGCAATGAAGGGGAACATACCATGCTGGTGTATGATGGGTGATACCCTAGACAAGTATAGGAGGTGACTCCAGATGATGCTGATCACGAGCACGTAGCAGATGCGGTAAGGATCCTGCAAGAACAACATGTAATCATTCTAAACCACCTCACGCGGCAGGACCAGGTGATGACGGAGTTAAAACAAGCGCTATCAGGTGCTTCAAATAATGCAAACGGGAGATATCCAGTTCCTCCTGTTGTTCCTACAAACCAAATAACGTAGAGAATCGGCAACAAAACTCCTAGGGGTGAAGCTTGCTCCGACGGGGCTGGGGGGAGCAGATCTAGCCTTAACAATGATGACGATCTGTTAAAGGAGGAACTCTTGCGGTTCATGAAGGAAGTAAATGCCCGAATGAATCAAATCTCAGGCGCTCCCCCGCTATTGAAAGGCCCAAGCTCGAAAAGGTATATCCAATTGTCGTATAAGCTGAATGCATCCCCAGAACCGATACCAAAAGGATTCAGAATGCTTGAAGTGCCAAAATACAACAGGACCTCAGATCCACATGAACACATCATCACCTACACAACATCAGTAAAAGGAAATGATCTGGCTTCTCACGAAATCGAGTCTGTGCTATTGAAAAATGTTTGCGAGACTCTTATAAAGGGAACCTTGACATGGTACTCATTCTTGCCCGAGCATTCTATAGATTTCTTCAAAATGCTCGCTGATTCATTTATCATGGCCCATGCCGATTCCAGGAAGGTACAAGCCCAGAAGGCTGACATATTCAAGATCACACAAGGAGAATCCAAATTATTACGGAGATTCGTTAGCCCTTTCCAAAGGGAAAGGTTGTTGTTACCGGATGTCCCGGACGAATGTGCAGCTGAAGTGTTCACAAAGGGCTTAAATCCGAGAAGCTCAGATACTTCCCAAAAGTTGAAGGAAAGTCTACTCGAGTTTCAAGCAACAACTTGGGCAGATGTCCACAGCCGGTACGAGTCAAAGATAAGGACCGAAGACGATTAGGTCGACTTCCCATCATCAACAAAGGGATGGGATAAGAACAAGGAAAAAATGAAAGATGATGTCCACTCAAATAGACGAGGTTCAAGGGAGAGGTTCCTACCTTACGAGCTGACGGAAAGTCACGGTAGGAGCTTCCGGTCGGTGGACAAGTTTATCACTAACAGGAGAACTGATTGCGGGAGGAATGACAGACTGTTGCAGGATAGAGAGACCCTGGGGCCAAGAGATCCTTCCTATCCAAAGTTATCAGAATATAACTTCAACATCAGTGTGGTGGAGTTAGTGTCGGCCATGAAAGACATCAAAAAGGCGCAGTTCCCGAGGCCAATGAGGTTCGATCCCGGCCAGAGTGACCCAAACTTATGGTGTGAATATCACGGCAGTAATGGCCATAGGACCGGGGATTGCCGGCACCTCCGAGAAGAAATCGCAACATTGTTAAAGAACGGACACCTCAGGGAATTCTTAAGTGACTGGGCCAAAAACAATGATGGTCAGGATAGGGATGATGCGCAAACTCCGAGAGCAAGAGAGGAACCTCCTTGACAAATGATCAACATGATCTTCGGATGGAATGAGGTTAACGGGATCACCTTCTCGGCCGAAAAAAATAAAAGAGTATCAACAACTCATAGTAAGAGGAAGGCGCAGACAGATTACTACAGCCACACAATGACGCGCTGGTAATTTCTTTAAATGTGTTAAATTTCAAAATTAAGCGTGTTTTAGTGGATCGAGGAAGTTCCGTCAATATCGTTCATTGAAGAGTTCTAGACCAAGCTAAACTCACTAGGAGCATCGTCCTAACAACAAAGCTCCTAGCTGGATTCAACCTCACAAGCATAACAACCCGAGGGGAGATTTCGTTGCTTACGGATGCTTAGGGCGTAACAAAGATGGCTCTCTTCGAAGTAGTAGATGGGGAGATGGGATATAATATCATCCTGGAAAGGCCATGGTTGCACGTGATAAAAGTTGTGCCTTCAACGTACCACTAATTGCTGAAATTTCCAACACCGGATGAGATCAAGTGGATAAGAGGTGATCAACCGGAAGCTAAGGAGATGAATGCAATCTCGGTCTCCCATAGAAGGGGAAAAAACCTGTGGCATAGCAGTTACCGAAGCCGACTATCAACCCTGAACCAGAAGAAATTTCCCCGGGGACAGAAGAGTCGGAGCAACATCATGTACCGAGGTATTTTCAGGTATCGTAAGAAACGGACGCAACGAAATCCGCGGTTGAAGAGCTAGAGAAGGTTGCACTGTTCGGAAAATTCCCTGAAAGGAAATTTCATTTGGGGACAGGACTACACCCGGAACTCAGGTCAGATTTTATCGAATTACTTAAAATTAACGCCAATTGCTTTGCCTGGTCGCGCGAGGATATGACAGGAATTCCGACAGAGATAGCCATACACAAGTTAAGCTTGGACCCGAGCATACCTCCGGTAAGGCAAAAGAAGCGTCCTATTGCAGAAGCAAGGAATAAATTCGTCAAAGAAGAGGTAACTCGCCTACTTAAGATTGATTCAATCCGAGAGGTAAGATACCCGAACTGGTTAGTAAATGTGGTAGTAGTTCCTAAGTAAAACAATAAACTTCGCATGTGTATAAAGTATAAAGATCTTAATAAAGTGTGCCTTAAGTATTCGTTCCCATTACCAAATATCAATCAAATGATCGACGCTAAGGCCGGGCACAGGTTACTGAGTTTTCTCGATTCCTATTCCGGGTACAATCAAATTAAGGTGAATCTGGAAGACTGGGAAAAGACTTCATTTATTACAAATTTTGGTACTTACTGTTACAACTGATGCCCTTCAGACTAAAGAATGCAGTCAGAAAACAAATAGGTAAAACTATGAAAGTATATACATACTGTGAGCACCTAATTTTTTACCATACTTGTGATTTTTCAACAGTTTTTAGTATGTAAATAAT
>AWOL01S0077264.1:13426-27883 GCA_000715115.1 Nicotiana otophora | reverse complement strand
TACAACTATCTCGAAAAATAGAACAGTGCTAAATAACTGAAAAGAAGGAGAGTCGAGGTCTGCAGACGCCAAAACAGCTACCTCAAAAGTCTCCAAATAGATGAAGCTCCAAATCTAGCAACCGCCGTGCCCAAAAGTACCTGGATCTCCACATGAAGTGCAGAGTATAGTATGAATACGNTCCACATGAAGTGCAGAGTATAGTATGAATACAACTGACCTAATGCACTCAATAAGTAACAGGACTAACCTTAGACTGAAAGTAGTGACGAGCTCAGAAAAGTACAATCCAAATCTAGATAATAACAACGCATATATGACAGGGAAATGACAATAATAACTCAGAGAAAATCTCATAATCAATTTCTTGACAGTTCAGAATTCTAGACATGCTTTCAGGTATTTAACAATTTGAGCTCAACACGGATAAAATATGCCAAGTATGACTAATATGAGGTATGTTACATCTCGATGTCTACATGTCAAATATGCATGTCAAATATGCATGTCAATTGTAATGTAACACAGTGATAGAGCCATATACTCATACTATCGGAGTATTCATCTTCACTCAGCACGCTCAATTACTCGGTACTCCCAATCACTCAACACACTCAATCACTCATCACTCTCAATCGCTCAGGCAGATTATTATTTATTAAATTGAAAATAAAAAAAATAAAACAAGAAGATACTACCGGAAAATTATATTTTTTGATTACTATGATTCTAGGGTGAGTTAGTGAAAAGTTTTATAACTTATGTATGAGAAAACATAGGTATATGATTTTGATAAAAAACGTCATAGTTATATATGACCTATTGTGAAATTTATTCCTAGCTCACTTTGGCCCTCGATGCTAAAAAGATCCCATCAGCCAAGAAAGATTCCTTCTTGAAAATCAATGTACCCCTGAAATGATCCATGCGGACCCGGCGAAAGATAAGGCGCAACACAACTAACATAAGTTATAATTAGGCCGTACTTCAAAACAAAGTTGGAGTTAGCAATATGAATTTTTAATTTCTTTTTTAAGTTAAACTCATAATATTATCATGCCAANCCAGTACAATACAGTAATAAGTAAAGAGAAGACCGTTGTGAATATACTACAGTTACCAAATTTTGCTCTAATACCATGTGAAGGAATCTGTCGTCAACACAAAAGTTGATCAATTGATTTAGGACATTATAAATCCCTACCGAAAGAATAACAATGTACAAACAAGAACCAATCCTTATTACACAAATAATGAGGGACAAATGTACTATTTAACTGGATAATTATGAAGAAAAAAATAAAAAGAAAAAAAGAAAGATCACAGACCTTTGGATAGTTATCAAAGTTAGTTTTGAGAACATGTTCGACATTATCTGGATGAGCAATGTAAGTATAAGTTGTAGACCACGTTGGGACAACAACAGTTGGGGATTGAGCCAAATACTTGACCAACCAATCATGCATTCGATCAAAATTCACCCACTGTTCTAAGCCTGCCCCAATAATAGGCCAATGTATGGGGCCTTTCCTATTCTTCTGCTGCCTCAATCCATGGATGAAGATCCATGACAAAACCAAGCAAACAAACAATGTTAATATTTCCATGTTGTTGTGTTGTTCTTGTTCATGAACTATGAGAAATAGAAATATGGTTGAAAAGGGGGTTTAATTTCTTGATTCTTTGTCAATATAGTGTGTTATTCTTATAGATATGGAGGGTTAAAAGTGGTTAAGGCATAGGTTACTTGTGAACTTTCTACAAAATTGTCAACAGTCTTTGCATGCTGTGAATTGAAAATATTGCACGTTCTTTGTGTCTACAACCAAACCTATGTTACCGATGAGGGTTGTGGTGGGATGGATAAAATCAATCGACAATTAATCAGATATTTTGGCTTCGAATCATGAAAATCCTGGTATGGAATGCTTCTTTTTTTAAAGGGCTTTATACGATATGAATCCGGATTAGTCGGCCCAGAGAGTGTCACACATTGAGTTAGAAACCAAAAAACCAAAATTATGTTGATGTAACCATTATTTTGAAGGTCAGTATAATTTTATGTAAGCCAATCTTGCTTAGTTGCTTATAGTTAAACCAATTTTATGCACACGTAAACGGCATTAGTTACATATATTTGACTAGTAAATTGTTCATAGAGTTACTATTTGGAAAAAAGGAAAAAGGAAAAAACTTATTTACACATGGTGCTTGATAAATAATAAATGGATAAACTTTATATGTAAACATTTATAATTCAACTAGGTGTTGTTTTAATTTGTGATATCTTTTGAGATTAAATTCTTTTTGTTTACTATTTTGTATTTTAAATGCGTAAAGTTTGACTTTTCGACGTACCGTTCTTTTCTCCTGTGAGTATCCCCAACGCTTAATAAGGAAAATCCATCATCCTTACATGATTGAGTTTTGTTTATGCCACCATGGGAGAACGATTTACTACTAACATGGCAGGCCAATTAATATTTGTTAACATTGCATATACGGGTGAAATTAGCTCATGAAAATATGACACGTTTAACCCATCCAAGTTTGGACAAATAGATATCCCGCTCATTTATTAACTTAATTTATTATGACCTGCCCGATTCGGCTCATGTAAAAGTTGAGCTTATATGCATCCCAAATGGACCATAAGAAATTATCAAAATATTTAAAAAAAAAATTAGTTTGGTATATTATATATAGCCATTTCACCCGCCCAAATTCAGTTCAATCCACAAATTTAACATTTCTAAATGCATATATATAACACAATTAATGGCGATTGGAATATTTATTGGAAATGTTAAGTGAAATAATGTGTCTGAAATTGACGCGTTCACCAAAAAAAGGACGCGACAATTTAGGGATGGCAATGGGGCGGTGCGGGTATGGGGCGGGTTACAGGCTTTGCGGAGCGATGCTGCATGATGTCTAAATATATCCACAATTTATAATGTATTTAAAGATTAGCCAATTCGCTCAAATTTCAGGACACGACGTCCTGAAATTTAAAACTCAAGGTTCAAACTTCAGAACATCATGTTCTAAAGTTCGAAAATAGTATTCATAAATTTGAATCTTATATCCTGAGTTTTAAATTAACAGTTCAAAAATTTAGGACACTTAGTCCTGAATTTCAAATTAACAGTTTAGAAATTCAAGACATTTAGTCCTGAATTTTAAGTTAGTAGCTCAAAAATTTAGGACACTCACTAAGTCATGAATTTCAAATTAGCATCTCAAAAATTTAGGATACTTACTCCTGAAGTTTGAACGAATAAGTTAATCTTTAAGTACATTATAAATTATGAATATATTTTAAATATCAAACTTGAAAGTGGCTACTGATGCATTTCGCCCCGGTGCGGCGACGGGGAAACTTCAATTTTTCTTAAACTATACAGGGTGGGGTGGGGGTGGAGGTTATACTTCAATGCGATCTGTTTCTTCTGGATTTTATCAAAATCATGTCCTAGTTACTCTACGAAACTATGAATCTGTGCTTGGACTGATAGTGATTTTTCTTTTCTGAGTGGATATAATTTGTTAACAGCCTATATATGTTTGACATTGGCATCATTCGGAAATGTTTTATGTAGTCCACTAAAAGAACACCTCTAGAAAACAGGGCAAATCGGATATCCATTTTGAAAGAAATAAAACACTATTCTGATGGCGATCAAAAAGGGAAAACGAATACTGAAATGAAATAATTTGGTTGCAATTGTTTTAAATTCGGCTTGATTTTTCCTTTTGGTGCCTTTTTACAAAGATTTGCAAATTGGGCTTATATTCCTCATTGTTATTTGTTTTGGGTTCTATTATTTACCTTCTTTTTCCAACAACATTTTAACTTTATATTCCCTCTGTTTCACAGAGTATTTTACATCACTCACTTTTTAGCAAAAATAAAGTGAGTTTATACACTTCAAAAATGAAAGAAAGATGTTTTCTTAATTTCTTCACGCCGTCTTATATATTATGTATATATTTTTTATTCTTATGTAAATATAATTCATAAAATAAAATAAAAACTTAATACATCTTATTCTAATGCCCCATAGGAGTAAATATTTTAGATAAGAAAGTATGTCACTGACTTTTTACAGCATATTAGATTGTTGGGAGCAATGTGGAAAGTCCTAAATTTGATTGGTTATTATTAACTATCAAGGGCGATAATATCTGCCTACCATAGCAAAAGTATCACATTTTCATAAATACGACAAAGAACTTAAAGAATAAGCCACAAGTAACTTCATTTCATAAAAAAGGGAAGGAAGAAGTAAATATCACGAAGTGCTTGGTCAAGAAACATACTTAAAACGTGACTTCAGCCAATTCTTCCTAGCTAAACCACCTTTCACTATTAATTCAATCATTAAGATGATAGTTGTAAGCATCGAAATTTTAAAGAATCAAACTCATATAAAATTTGGGCTAAATCCTAAATTCAAGACAAGAAGAAAAAAATATTTTTTATTATAAATCTCTTAAAGATCTCTATAGTTCTTCACAAATCTCCACACATAAAATAAGCTACCTATACCCCTATTTATAATAATATGAAACTTATTTCAGCTAGAAACAAGAAAGCATATTCATATATTAATTATGACTACAAATCCTATTTAGACATGAATTAAATAAATTAGCAAATATCAAATCCTAAACAATTAATGTCACGACCCAAAACTCAACATGTCGTGATGGCGCCTATCACAGAAATAGGCAAGCCGACAATCATAAATAACTACGCATTTTGAATTTGAAAATATAATGAAATAAGTTTAACAGTGATATTCTCATAAATAACCGATAAGAAATACCGCGACTCAATACAAAATCCCCCAAATCCGGGTGTCATTGAGTACACGAGCTAATAAAATGTCAACATAGTCAAAATGCTAATACAACTATCTCGAAAAATAGAACAGTGCTAAATAACTGAAAAGAAGGAGAGTCGAGGTCTGCAGACGCCAAAACAGCTACCTCAAAAGTCTCCAAATAGATGAAGCTCCAAATCTAGCAACCGCCGTGCCCAAAAGTACCTGGATCTCCACATGAAGTGCAGAGTATAGTATGAATACAACTGACCTAATGCACTCAATAAGTAACAGGACTAACCTTAGACTGAAAGTAGTGACGAGCTCAGAAAAGTACAATCCAAATCTAGATAATAACAACGCATATATGACAGGGAAATGACAATAATAACTCAGAGAAAATCTCATAATCAATTTCTTGACAGTTCAGAATTCTAGACATGCTTTCAGGTATTTAACAATTTGAGCTCAACACGGATAAAATATGCCAAGTATGACTAATATGAGGTATGTTACATCTCGATGTCTACATGTCAAATATGCATGTCAAATATGCATGTCAATTGTAATGTAACACAGTGATAGAGCCATATACTCATACTATCGGAGTATTCATCTTCACTCAGCACGCTCAATTACTCGGTACTCCCAATCACTCAACACACTCAATCACTCATCACTCTCAATCGCTCAGGCAGATTATTATTTATTAAATTGAAAATAAAAAAAATAAAACAAGAAGATACTACCGGAAAATTGTATTTTTTGATTACTATGATTCTAGGGTGAGTTAGTGAAAAGTTTTATAACTTATGTATGAGAAAACATAGGTATATGATTTTGATAAAAAACGTCATAGTTATATATGACCTATTGTGAAATTTATTCCTAGCTCACTTTGGCCCTCGATGCTAAAAAGATCCCATCAGCCAAGAAAGATTCCTTCTTGAAAATCAATGTACCCCTGAAATGATCCATGCGGACCCGGCGAAAGATAAGGCGCAACACAACTAACATAAGTTATAATTAGGCCGTACTTCAAAACAAAGTTGGAGTTAGCAATATGAATTTTTAATTTCTTTTTTAAGTTAAACTCATAATATTATCATGCCAAAATAAAATAAGAATAATAGTGAAAATAAATCTCTCTCTCTCACTCTCTCTCTCTCTCTCTCTCACACACACACACACACACACACACACACACACATATATATATATATATATATAACAAATATTTATTCCTAACTAGTAAGTATCACCTATATGTATTTTTTCTTCCATTGTACCTTATCTTTAGCTAAGTCTACATTGATTTCAAGGATTTATAGGTTTTTAATTTCGAGACAATTTCCTTACATGCGATTTTAGGTCTACCGCATCCCTTTTTACACCTTCACTTACCATAGTTTCACAACTATGAAGCGGTGCCTCTGTAGGGCGATGCAATATATGACCAAACCATCTCAAGCGGCCTTTTCTCATTTTATACTCAATGCATGATGCTTGCACCTTCTGGCAAATACGATAATTTGTAATCAAAAGTGTAACGACCTGGCCGGTCATTTTGAGTATTTTAGCCCAGATCCCCTATTTATTGTCTCCTCGATATTATATTATGGTTGTGTGATTTGCTGGANGGCGATGCAATATATGACCAAACCATCTCAAGCGGCCTTTTCTCATTTTATACTCAATGCATGATGCTTGCACCTTCTGGCAAATACGATAATTTGTAATCAAAAGTGTAACGACCTGGCCGGCCATTTTGAGTATTTTAGCCCAGATCCCCTATTTATTGTCTCCTCGATATTATATTATGGTTGTGTGACTTGCTGGGGGTATTTGGATTTGGTTTCGGGTAAGTTTCGGAGTGAAATGGAACATATAGTCCCTAAGTTGGAGCTTTAAGTTGAAAGAGTTGACCATAGTTTGACTTTTATGTAGACGGCTCCGGAATAGAGTTTTGACGATTCCAATAGTTTCGTATGTTGATTTTGGACTTCGGAGCATGTCCGGATGTTGATTTGGAGGTCCGTAGGTGGTTTTAGCGTGAATTGGCGAAAGTTAGAAAGTTAAAAGTTTGGAAGATTCGAAAAGTTTGATCGGGAGTTGACTTTATTGATATCGGGTTTGAATTCTGATTCTGGAAGTTGGAATCGGTCCTTCATGTTATTTATGACTTGTGTGCAAAGTTTGAAGTCAATCGGAGTTGTTTTGGTATAAATCGACATCAGTTTTGGAATTTAAAAGTTCATAGATTCATATGCTTGAATTGGGTTGCGATTCATAGAATCGATATTGTTTGATGTGATTTTTGGCTTCGAGTAGGTTCGTTGTGTATTTTGGAACCTATTGGTATATTCGGACGTAGTGCCGGGGGCCCCGGGTGTGATTCAGATTGAATCCCGATCAATTTTGGACCTTAAATATTGCTGCTTCTGGTGTGATCGCACCTGCGATAGGTATGGCCGCAGGTGCGGCCTTAGGAGCGAAGGTGCGACAGTGATTGGGGAACACTGGGATCACAGAAGCGGGTCTCTACAGAAGCGAAGTCGCTTTTGCGATGGAAGGAAGCGCAGGAGCGGGCGTTGGTCACATGTGCGGCATTTCCTCGCAGGCGCGCATGTGCAGTTGCGGGTTTTTTCTCGCACAAGTGGAGGATGCTGAACTTAGTGAGAACCGAACATGCGATGGAAATTTCGCAGCTGTAGAGCCATAGATGCAGCTGTGGGCTTGCGGGTGCGGAGCCGCAGATGTGGCTGTGGGCTTGCAGGTGCGGAGCCGCATATGCGGCTGTGGGCTCGCAGGTACGAATTCCTTGGGCAGAAAAGACCTAATTTCGAGGGTTTAATCTCATTTTCGTTTTTGGGACTAGAGAGCTCGGTTTGACGATATTTTGAGAGATTTTCAAGGTAATCATTAGGATAAGAAATTCTAACTCGTTTTTGGCTATATTACACGAATCTATTGTTGTTTTCATTATTTAATTAGTGTTTTGATTTGGAAATTTGGGAAAAAATTTGTGAAATTACTTAGGCTAAAGTTTGGGGATTTGAAAGGTGATTTGTGATCGGATTTGAGTAATTCTTGTATGGTTGGACTCATTATCGGATGGGTGTTCGTATTTTATAATTTTGTTTGGGTTCCAAGATACGGGACCGGGTTGAATTTTTATTTCTTAGCAAAGATCATAATTTTATTGTTCGAAATAGTTTCCTATAGTTTATATTTATGGTATGAAGTTGTTTTGGCTAGATTCGAGTCGTTTGGAGTTAGATAATCGAGGAAAGGGCTTACTAGTGGATTGTGTTTGCGTATTTTGAGGCAAGTGTCGTGCCTAACTTTGTGTGGGGGAATTACTCGTTAGGATTGGTGTGGTTTTGTGATGCTAAATGTGGAAATTTACCGGTTTAGCTAAGTATATTCTTTTCATGCCTTAATTGAGTTATCTTATCATATTATATTCATCATCATTAGTCTATTTTCACATGTTCTACTTGTCTTATCTCTTACTTGTTAATTGCTCTACATGTTTAGTCGAAGTTTTTGCTTCCTTTATTCCATATTCATTATTTATACGTTGAATTCTCTACTTGAAGTTGTTATTCTTGGAATATCTTGTTGTTGAAATTGGTATTTGAGTAATAAGGGCCGTGATTCATATTGAGGCAAAGTGTTAAGTTGTGAAATACTATTCTCGTTGAGTTATTCACTTGCGGTTCTTATTGTTGATACTTTACTTTGGTTGAGTCATGGGCTACTTGTTGTGAAAATACTATTGTTGTTGGTTTCTTGGCAAGTTGTGATATTGGAAAATTGAGATGCGATTTGTGATACATTGTGATATTAATACGCATGGGGTGCTATAAGATATTAGGGTTGAAACACATGCGGTGAGATAAAGTGGGCTTGATATGCATGTTGCTAGTAGGAGAACTACTTGAAGCCATGCGGTGTAATAAGGTGGGCTAAAACGCGAGATGCTATTTCGAGAAAAATAATTTTCAAAGCTAAATGTAAGGCTCCCGCGGTGATATAAGAAAATACTGTGAATTATGTTTTGTGATTTGAAACTACGAGGTGGTAGTTCAATAATGACTCTTGTTGGTACTTCTCTATTACTTCACTTGTGTTTGGTTGTTTGGTTTCCTTGACTTAACATTTCTTGTTTTCTTCCGTGATGCATTATTTGCCTTGGTACGGTTTAATTAATTTTGGTATATTTCTTACGTGTTTCATTCCCATTGCTATTATTATTACACTACTAATCACTCGTTCAGTTTCTTATTTATTCTAGTAGGGCCTTGACCTAACATCGTCACTACTCTGCCGAAGTTAGGTTCGGCACTTACTGGGTACCGTTATGGTGTACCCATATTACGCTACTGCACATCATTTTTTGCAGATCCAGGTACCTCCTACCAGCCCACGCACTAGCGAGATCTCAGCTTCAGAGACTTCAAGGTATACCTACCAGTGTCCGCAGGCCTCGGAGTCCCCCTCTACCTAGACAATTTTATTTCCTTATCCTTTTTATAGACATTGATGTATAGGGTTATTCAGTACTACTATATAGAGCTTGTGACTTGTATTCGTCTGTTTTTGGAAAGTTGTATATGCTGAGTTGCAGAGTTTATTTTATATTAGATATTGAGTTATTGAGACTCTTATCATTATTTTAATTATTTCTGCATAAATGCTAGGCTTACTCAGTCTTAGAGACTAGGTGTCATCATGACTTCCTACAGAGGGAAATTGGGATCGTGAAAAGTTAGTATTAGAGCTCTAAGTTCATAGGTGTTATGAGTCACAAGCAGGTTTAGTAGATTCTCGCGGATTGGTATGGAGACGTCTGTACTTATCTTCGGGAGGCTATGCAGGGGCGGAGGCAGAGTACCGGATGCGGGTTCGGCCGAACCAAGTAACTTTTGTTCAAACCATACATTTGTATCATTGGATATGTAAAACTATTTAATTTAGAACCCAGTGACTTAAAAGAATTACAATCCCGAACCCATAAGGTTCAAATCTTGGCTCCGCCCCTGAGGCTATGGAACTGTTAGGAAAAGTTTCACTTTTTTTATTCCTTATCGTGTGAATTTGTTGACTTCGAAATTCTATATATATCTTTCTATTCTCTCATAGATGGTGAGGACACGCACAACTGGATCTGATGATCAGACACCCGTGCTCCCTGCTAGAGCCGCGAGAGGCCGGGGCTGGGGTAGAGGCTGAGGACGGGCATGAGATGCAGCCAGAGCACCTGCTTGGGGTGCTATAGAGAAGCTACTAGTAGCTCCAGTTTGAGGGCAGGCACCTGAGACGCATGTTACTACACCTACACTTCAGGAGACTTTTGCCCAGTTTTGAGCATATTTAGCACTCTAGCTCAGGCGGGGTTTATTCCACTTTCTCCGTCCACATCTCAAGTTGGGGAAGGAGCAAAGACTCCTGCCACCCGTACCCTAGAGTAGCGGGTCCAGGTTGACCAGGTCCCATATGTCATACCAGTGCATCCGATTGTTCCAGTTCTGCCCGAGGTTAGGGCAGCAGTATCTTAGGAGGAGCAAATCAGGCTCGAGAGGTACAAGAAGTACCACCCTCCTACTTTCAGCGATTTAGCTTCAGAGGATGCACAAGGTGTTATTGAGGAGTGCCACTGTATCCTCTGTACTATGGGTATTGTGGAGTCGAGTGGGGTTGTTTTCACTCTGTTCCAACTTAAGGGAGTGGTTTATCAGTGGTGGTGAGCGTATGAGTTGGGTAACCCGACCGAGGCACCTTCACTCACCTAGGCTTAGTTCTCAAAGATATTCATGAGAGAGAGAGTTCCCCAGAATCTTAGGGATACATGGCGTGCAGAGTTTGAGCAGTTGTGCCAGGGTGGTATGGCCGTATCAGAGTATGCTGTCAGGTTCAGCGAGTTGTCCTGTCATACACCAACTTTAGTCTCCACAGTTAGAGAGTGAGTCTACCGATTTATCGAGGCGCTCAACCACAGTATTAGATTCAGCATGGCTCGAGTGCTGGAGACTGATACCCCCTACAATCAGATCGTGGAGATTGCTCGGAGATTGGAGGGTATGTGGGGCCGAGAGAGAGAGGAGAGGGAGGTCAAGAGGCCTCGTGATTCTGGCACATATAGTGGTGCCCTTGACCCAGTTGCAGCCCGTCATGGTAGAGGCTTTGTGAGTCGTCCTATTCATTCAGCACTTCTATCTTCTAGCGGTATTCCGGGCACTCCCAGGTCTCAGGTTGCCCATTATGCACCGCCATTATCTAAAGCATCTCCTGCACGGTGTGCTTTCAGTGATCAATCCAACCGACTAGGCCCGAGCCAGTCTCAGCAGTCATGTCCTCCGAGATCTTGTTTCGAGTGTGGTGACATTCATCATATGGTGAGGGACTGCCCCAGACTCATGAGGGGTGCACCTCAATAGACTACTCAAGCTCTTCGTATTCCACAATGTCCTCAGGCTTCTCAGGCCATGGTTACCACACCAGTTGCCACTCCACCAGAATAGCCAGCTAGAGGTGGAGGTCAGGCAAGTAGAGGTCACCCCAGAGGGGGAGGCCAAGCCAGATGTTATGCTCTTCCGACTAGGATGGAGTAGGTTGTATCTGATTCAATTATCACAAGTATTGTTCTAGCTTGTCATAGAGATGCATCAGTCTTATTTAATCCAAGCTCCACTTATTCCTATGTATCATATTACTTTGCTCCATATTTGTGTACATCTTGTGATTCCTTGAATTCTCCTGTCTATGTGTCTTATGAGTGGGGATTTTGACTACTTATTCGCACCTTTTTGCTTTCGTTTTAGTCCAAAAGAGTTTAATTGTGTTCCCAAAAACTGATAAAATATCCTTAATTGCAGGAATGGTGGAAAATGAGCCCAAAAAATGAAATCCAACTCAAGAAGGAGTAATTTGAACAAAGGACAAAAACAGGCACAAAAGCTCTAAAGTGCGGACCGCAGATTGTGCAGAAGAACTTTTTAGAGATCTGTGAGAAGTGCGATCCACACATGAGATGTGAGGCCGCACTCAGAAATGTGCGGACCGCAGAAAGAGAGAGATACGGCCGCGGTTCAGAATTATGCGGCCGCAAGATTCTAATCCTGTCAGGTTTAAGCAAAAGTGCGGACCACACATGGCATTGTGCGGCCGCAGAACCTCCAAAAGGGCATTTTTGTCTGAAAATTCCAGCTCTGTATAAATAGAAGAGTTTTACTTTTTCAGGTCAAGTTTTGACTTCATCATATACAGTAGCCATTTTTCTATACTCTCTTTAGTAGTTTTTGCCATTTTGAGCTTTTGGAACATAGATTTCTTTATTCTAATTATCAATATGGGTTTAATTATCATTTCTTCTATTTCTTTTGTCTTAAGCATGAGCATCTAGAATTTAACTAGGGTTATGACCCAACCCTAGAGTGTAAGCTTAATGGGTGTTTGAATTATGGCTTGTTTATGGTTGGGTGTTCATTATTTAGCCTTATTCTTTCTTTTAATTGTAGAATTAATGGTTGCAAACATTAGTTCATGCCTATTTGACTTGGTCTCTACTTGAGAAAGAGAGACTTAGTCTAGGAAAACTTGGCTAACAAGGAATTGGGGTGAATCAAGACATTGATAGTCCCAATTAAAGGGTTGAATATAGAGATAGTAATACCCGACTTGAGCTTGTTATCAACCGCTTTGTTCTATACCAACTTGGACTTGAGAAAGCCAAATTGGGCAAAGTCACTCTTTGACCGAGAGGTATTGAGTGGGTACTTAAGTTATGATGGCTATAATACACCCTGACCAATAAAACAAGCTTTAAAATTTACAACCCGTTAGGCAAACACCTAAGTGAAGGTCATAGACCTAGATATTTTTATCATTTGAAAAACAATAAAAACAATTTCTTAGTTTCATTACTTAATATTGAAATCTTAAATTGGAATAAGACATAGAACAAGCATCAATTTGTGGAAGTGTAATTTGAGATAGTTCATACTCATACACTGCAATTTATACTCCTAAATCTCACGTATAGCTCCCTGTGGAATTCGACCCCGACTCTTTGTTGGATATTACTATTGCAATCTATCATTTCATAATCTTGAATTGAGGTGTGAACTTGGACGAGATCAGTGTCCATGCCAGTGGGAGATTCCATTGTTGTTGACCGTGTGTATCAGTCGTGTTTAGTTGTTCTTAGTGGTTTTGAGACCAGAGTTGATCTATTGTTGCTCAGTATGATGGATTTTGACGTTATTTTGGGCATGGACTAGTTGTCTCCCTATCATGATATTTTTGATTGTCATGCCAAGACAGTGACATTGGCTATCCCAGGTTTGCCGCGGTTTGAGTAGAGGGATACTTTGGATTATGTTGCTAGCAGGGTGGTGTATTCCCTTAAGGCACAGCGGATAGTTGGGAAGGGGTGTGAGGCATATACAGCCTTTGCGAGATATGTCAATGTTGATACTCCTACCGTTGAGTAAGTTCCAGTAGTGATGGATTATCCAGATGTGTTTTCGGCGGATCTTTCGGGCATGCCGCCCAATAGGGATATCGATTTTGGTATTGATTTGCTGCCGAGCACTCAGCCCATTTCTATTCTACCATATCGTATGGCCCCAGCGGAGTTGAAGGAGTTAAAGGATCAGTTGTAAGATTTGCTTGATAAGGGCTTCATTCGGCCTAGTGTGTCACCTTGGGGTGCTCCAGTCTTGTTTGTAAACGAGAAGGATGGTTCTATACGCATATGTATTGATTATCGACAGTTGAACAAGGTTACAGTTTAGAACATGTATCCATTTGTCACGACCCAAACAAACCCCTATCGTGATGGCGTCTATTGTAGAACTAGGCAAGCCGACTCATTTCCAAAACAAACTGATATTTTCATTTCAAAGATAATTTCAGTGCTATTTAACATAAAAACCTTTGCAAAGGAGTTCAAATCAAAACAAAAGTGCGGATGGAAAAGCCTGACATCGGGGTGTCACTAATCATGAGCATCTACTACAATCTGTCTAACAATATCAAGGCTAACTCAGCCTGAAAAATAGCTAAATACAACTAGAGGAAGATAAGAGGGAGAAGAGCAGGGGTTGTGGTCGCCAAGAAGCTACCTTGCTATCCCCGAGAAAATCTGCAATCAAAATAATCAACAACCGCTACGGTGTCCAGCTACACCTGAATCTGCACACAAAGTGCAGGGAGTAACGTGAGTATGCCAACTCAGTAAGTAACAACAATAAATAAAGACTGAGCAGTAGTGATGAGCAATAAAGCATATAACGTTCATATCAGGAAATCTCTGTAAAATACCACATGCTTTTAAAATCAGGGTTTGAATCAAAATATCTCGTTTAAACCTAGTTCCAGTAAAAATCGTTTAAAGATATTTTTCAATAGTTTTCAAACAGAGGAAAAATGCAAAGGTGAGCAAAAATGATGAGATCATAAACAGCCCCTCGGGCAAAACATCACTCATATACAGCCCCTCGGGTAAAACATCACTCATATACAGCCCTTCGGGCAAACCTCATAGACTCGTGCCACTCGGGCATACCTCACTATCACTCATGCCACTCGGACATACCTCACAATCACTCATGACTCCCAG
>AWOL01S0077256.1:0-10139 GCA_000715115.1 Nicotiana otophora | reverse complement strand
TGAATTTCTGAGAGTTGGACGGTTTACACAGATCAGGCATCTAGTCCAAGAGGCATGTCATGTTCATAGAAGTCTATATACACTCCAGATAAGTCCTTCTTTCTTTTCCCCTAAAGGGATACCTCTTGTCTAAATTCATTTGTCCATTCCATTGTTTGCTTTTCTTTGAATCCTTTTCGGTTTAACTCTGTTCTGAAACTAAGATAAAGAAGGGAAGGCAGGACTGATTTACAGGGTTCTCACATGATACAAGCCAATATGCAAAAGAAAAGGCACCCAATCTCGACAAGGGCATCAAGTTGACTCCAACTAGCCATGTTGGCCGATGTTTCGAAATCAAAAACTGTTGAAAGAGGAAATTCAAAGTCAAATGCCCACAAGGGCAAAATAAAAGTTGAAAAGGTTAAGTCCCACGTGACTAAGCATCATGGCAAAGTCCGAAAAATCCATAGGTTCTCCGAGGTTAGAAATGCAATCGATATTCAGGAAACAACCAGTTACAACTGAAAGAACCGAGACCGAGTGACTGAAACAATCAAGGCCACAAAACCAATCACCGTTTCAAACTAACAAATTGTTCTTTGTTTGAAAAAAAAAATAGGGAAACAGGTGCAATCCAAAAGCAGCCTTGCAAGAAGCAGGTGCAACCAAAATGAAATTACGCAAAGGCTAGAAATAGTTTTGCAGCAACTATTGCAAAAGGGAAGTCTTCTCCAAACTCTTTCCCGCATTTTACTCATTATCGTAAAAAATATATATATGAAATTAAAAAGAAAAAAAAAAAATCATGGTAGTATAGGGTCTCCAATCCCTAGCTGCGTTTTCCAACATAGGGTCTCCGCTCCCTAGTTGATGATTTTTAGACATAGGGTTTCCACTCCCTAGTCGCTTTTCCAACATAGGGTCTCCATTCCTTAGTTGATTTTATTTTAGACATAGGGTCTCCACTCCCTAGTCGTTTTCCAACATAGGATCTCCACTCCCTAGTTGATTTTATATTAGACATAGGATCTCCACTCTCTAGTCTCTTTTCCACCATATGGTCTCCACTCCCTAGTTGATGTTTTAAAACATAGGGTCTCCACTCCCTAGTTGATTTTATTTTAGACATAGGGTCTCCACTCCCTAGTCTCTTTTCCAACATAGGGTCTCCACTCCCTAGTTGATTTTATTTTAGACATAGGGTCTCCACTCCCTAGTCTCTTTTCCAACATAGGGTCTCCACTCCCTAGTTGATTTTATTTTAGACATAGGGTCTCCACTCCCTAGTCTCTTTTCCAACATAGGGTCTCCACTCCCTAGTTGATTTTATTTTAGACATAGGGTCTCCACTCCCTAGTCTCTTTTCCAACATAGGGTCTCCACTCCCTAGTTGATTTTATTTTAGACATAGGGTCTCCACTCCCTAGTCTCTTTTCCAACATAGGGTCTCCACTCCCTAGTTGATTTTATTTTAGACATAGGGTCTCCACTCCCTAGTCTCTTTTCCAACATAGGGTCTCCACTCCCTAGTTGATTTTATTTTAGACATAGGGTCTCCACTCCCTAGTCTCTTTTCCAACATAGGGTCTCCACTCCCTAGTTGATTTTATTTTAGACATAGGGTCTCCACTCCCTAGTCTCTTTTCCAACATAGGGTCTCCACTCCCTAGTTGATTTTATTTTAGACATAGGGTCTCCACTCCCTAGTCTCTTTTCCAACATAGGGTCTCCACTCCCTAGTTGATTTTATTTTAGACATAGGGTCTCCACTCCCTAGTCTCTTTTCCAACATAGGGTCTCCACTCCCTAGTTGATTTTATTTTAGACATAGGGTCTCCACTCCCTAGTCTCTTTTCCAACATAGGGTCTCCACTCCCTAGTTGATTTTATTTTAGACATAGGGTCTCCACTCCCTAGTCTCTTTTCCAACATAGGGTCTCCACTCCCTAGTTGATTTTATTTTAGACATAGGGTCTCCACTCCCTAGTCTCTTTTCCAACATAGGGTCTCCACTCCCTAGTTGATTTTATTTTAGACATAGGGTCTCCACTCCCTAGTCTCTTTTCCAACATAGGGTCTCCACTCCCTAGTTGATTTTATTTTAGACATAGGGTCTCCACTCCCTAGTCTCTTTTCCAACATAGGGTCTCCACTCCCTAGTTGATTTTATTTTAGACATAGGGTCTCCACTCCCTAGTCTCTTTTCCAACATAGGGTCTCCACTCCCTAGTTGATTTTATTTTAGACATAGGGTCTCCACTCCCTAGTCTCTTTTCCAACATAGGGTCTCCACTCCCTAGTTGATTTTATTTTAGACATAGGGTCTCCACTCCCTAGTCTCTTTTCCAACATAGGGTCTCCACTCCCTAGTTGATTTTATTTTAGACATAGGGTCTCCACTCCCTAGTCTCTTTTCCAACATAGGGTCTCCACTCCCTAGTTGATTTTATTTTAGACATAGGGTCTCCACTCCCTAGTCTCTTTTCCAACATAGGGTCTCCACTCCCTAGTTGATTTTATTTTAGACATAGGGTCTCCACTCCCTAGTCTCTTTTCCAACATAGGGTCTCCACTCCCTAGTTGATTTTATTTTAGACATAGGGTCTCCACTCCCTAGTCTCTTTTCCAACATAGGGTCTCCACTCCCTAGTTGATTTTATTTTAGACATAGGGTCTCCACTCCCTAGTCTCTTTTCCAACATAGGGTCTCCACTCCCTAGTTGATTTTATTTTAGACATAGGGTCTCCACTCCCTAGTCTCTTTTCCAACATAGGGTCTCCACTCCCTAGTTGATTTTATTTTAGACATAGGGTCTCCACTCCCTAGTCTCTTTTCCAACATAGGGTCTCCACTCCCTAGTTGATTTTATTTTAGACATAGGGTCTCCACTCCCTAGTCTCTTTTCCAACATAGGGTCTCCACTCCCTAGTTGATTTTATTTTAGACATAGGGTCTCCACTCCCTAGTCTCTTTTCCAACATAGGGTCTCCACTCCCTAGTTGATTTTATTTTAGACATAGGGTCTCCACTCCCTAGTCTCTTTTCCAACATAGGGTCTCCACTCCCTAGTTGATTTTATTTTAGACATAGGGTCTCCACTCCCTAGTCTCTTTTCCAACATAGGGTCTCCACTCCCTAGTTGATTTTATTTTAGACATAGGGTCTCCACTCCCTAGTCTCTTTTCCAACATAGGGTCTCCACTCCCTAGTTGATTTTATTTTAGACATAGGGTCTCCACTCCCTAGTCTCTTTTCCAACATAGGGTCTCCACTCCCTAGTTGATTTTATTTTAGACATAGGGTCTCCACTCCCTAGTCTCTTTTCCAACATAGGGTCTCCACTCCCTAGTTGATTTTATTTTAGACATAGGGTCTCCACTCCCTAGTCTCTTTTCCAACATAGGGTCTCCACTCCCTAGTTGATTTTATTTTAGACATAGGGTCTCCACTCCCTAGTCTCTTTTCCAACATAGGGTCTCCACTCCCTAGTTGATTTTATTTTAGACATAGGGTCTCCACTCCCTAGTCTCTTTTCCAACATAGGGTCTCCACTCCCTAGTTGATTTTATTTTAGACATAGGGTCTCCACTCCCTAGTCTCTTTTCCAACATAGGGTCTCCACTCCCTAGTTGATTTTATTTTAGACATAGGGTCTCCACTCCCTAGTCTCTTTTCCAACATAGGGTCTCCACTCCCTAGTTGATTTTATTTTAGACATAGGGTCTCCACTCCCTAGTCTCTTTTCCAACATAGGGTCTCCACTCCCTAGTTGATTTTATTTTAGACATAGGGTCTCCACTCCCTAGTCTCTTTTCCAACATAGGGTCTCCACTCCCTAGTTGATTTTATTTTAGACATAGGGTCTCCACTCCCTAGTCTCTTTTCCAACATAGGGTCTCCACTCCCTAGTTGATTTTATTTTAGACATAGGGTCTCCACTCCCTAGTCTCTTTTCCAACATAGGGTCTCCACTCCCTAGTTGATTTTATTTTAGACATAGGGTCTCCACTCCCTAGTCTCTTTTCCAACATAGGGTCTCCACTCCCTAGTTGATTTTATTTTAGACATAGGGTCTCCACTCCCTAGTCTCTTTTCCAACATAGGGTCTCCACTCCCTAGTTGATTTTATTTTAGACATAGGGTCTCCACTCCCTAGTCTCTTTTCCAACATAGGGTCTCCACTCCCTAGTTGATTTTATTTTAGACATAGGGTCTCCACTCCCTAGTCTCTTTTCCAACATAGGGTCTCCACTCCCTAGTTGATTTTATTTTAGACATAGGGTCTCCACTCCCTAGTCTCTTTTCCAACATAGGGTCTCCACTCCCTAGTTGATTTTATTTTAGACATAGGGTCTCCACTCCCTAGTCTCTTTTCCAACATAGGGTCTCCACTCCCTAGTTGATTTTATTTTAGACATAGGGTCTCCACTCCCTAGTCTCTTTTCCAACATAGGGTCTCCACTCCCTAGTTGATTTTATTTTAGACATAGGGTCTCCACTCCCTAGTCTCTTTTCCAACATAGGGTCTCCACTCCCTAGTTGATTTTATTTTAGACATAGGGTCTCCACTCCCTAGTCTCTTTTCCAACATAGGGTCTCCACTCCCTAGTTGATTTTATTTTAGACATAGGGTCTCCACTCCCTAGTCTCTTTTCCAACATAGGGTCTCCACTCCCTAGTTGATTTTATTTTAGACATAGGGTCTCCACTCCCTAGTCTCTTTTCCAACATAGGGTCTCCACTCCCTAGTTGATTTTATTTTAGACATAGGGTCTCCACTCCCTAGTCTCTTTTCCAACATAGGGTCTCCACTCCCTAGTTGATTTTATTTTAGACATAGGGTCTCCACTCCCTAGTCTCTTTTCCAACATAGGGTCTCCACTCCCTAGTTGATTTTATTTTAGACATAGGGTCTCCACTCCCTAGTCTCTTTTCCAACATAGGGTCTCCACTCCCTAGTTGATTTTATTTTAGACATAGGGTCTCCACTCCCTAGTCTCTTTTCCAACATAGGGTCTCCACTCCCTAGTTGATTTTATTTTAGACATAGGGTCTCCACTCCCTAGTCTCTTTTCCAACATAGGGTCTCCACTCCCTAGTTGATTTTATTTTAGACATAGGGTCTCCACTCCCTAGTCTCTTTTCCAACATAGGGTCTCCACTCCCTAGTTGATTTTATTTTAGACATAGGGTCTCCACTCCCTAGTCTCTTTTCCAACATAGGGTCTCCACTCCCTAGTTGATTTTATTTTAGACATAGGGTCTCCACTCCCTAGTCTCTTTTCCAACATAGGGTCTCCACTCCCTAGTTGATTTTATTTTAGACATAGGGTCTCCACTCCCTAGTCTCTTTTCCAACATAGGGTCTCCACTCCCTAGTTGATTTTATTTTAGACATAGGGTCTCCACTCCCTAGTCTCTTTTCCAACATAGGGTCTCCACTCCCTAGTTGATTTTATTTTAGACATAGGGTCTCCACTCCCTAGTCTCTTTTCCAACATAGGGTCTCCACTCCCTAGTTGATTTTATTTTAGACATAGGGTCTCCACTCCCTAGTCTCTTTTCCAACATAGGGTCTCCACTCCCTAGTTGATTTTATTTTAGACATAGGGTCTCCACTCCCTAGTCTCTTTTCCAACATAGGGTCTCCACTCCCTAGTTGATTTTATTTTAGACATAGGGTCTCCACTCCCTAGTCTCTTTTCCAACATAGGGTCTCCACTCCCTAGTTGATTTTATTTTAGACATAGGGTCTCCACTCCCTAGTCTCTTTTCCAACATAGGGTCTCCACTCCCTAGTTGATTTTATTTTAGACATAGGGTCTCCACTCCCTAGTCTCTTTTCCAACATAGGGTCTCCACTCCCTAGTTGATTTTATTTTAGACATAGGGTCTCCACTCCCTAGTCTCTTTTCCAACATAGGGTCTCCACTCCCTAGTTGATGATTTTCCAACATAGGGTATCCACTCCCTAGTTGATGATATTTTAGACATAGGGTCTCCACTCCCTAGTCTCTTTTCAAACATAGAGTCTCCACTCGATAGTTGATGATTTTCCAACATAGGGTTCCCACTCCCTAGTTAATAAATTTTAGACATAGGGTCTCCACTCTCTAGTTCATTTTCCAATATAGGGTCTTCAACTCCCTAGTTGATGTTTTTAGACATAGGGTCTCCACTCCCTAGTCGCTTTTGCAACATAGGGTCTCCACTCCCTAGTTGATATTATTGTAGACATAGGGTCTCCACTCGCTAGTCGTCTTTTCCAACATAGGGTCTTCACTCCCTAGTTGATTTTATTTTTGACATAGGGTCTCCACTACCTAGTCACTTTTTCCAGCATAGGGTCTCCACTCCCTAGTTGATTTGATCTTAAATGTAGGGTACACCATTCCCCGATATCTTTTCCAATATAGGGTATCCCATTCCCTGGCCATATTTTCCCAACATAAGGTACACCAATCCTTAGTTGAGACATTCTTTTGACAATAAAAGAACACAATCCAAAAAAAAATAAAAAAAATGGCATTTTCAGGGTACACCACTCCCGACCTTTTATTGATTTTAATAAAGAAGTAGTTTAGAATTTTGTTACAATAACTCACGAAATTTTTCTAGTGCAAACTGGGGCAGAAAAATTTCGTTCGATTATTTGTTTTAGTGTCTGAGTAGGTTTTACCTCGAGGCACAGGGTTCGAGATGAGCAAAAGAAGAAGTCTCAATTCAGAATAAAAGAAAAAGAAAAAAATAAGTGAATCCAAAATGCAAAAGCAATTGAAAAGATGTAGAATGCTAAGATATGACTGAAGCCACGAGCATTGGAGTCCCGTTTTGATTAGAAGAAGCTATAGAACAATGAACTAGAACCTACAGCTAGCGAGCATCAAGGTTTAGATCAGAGTCTGCATGAAGAACCAGTCAAGACTAAAGATCAAGTTTCTGAAGACTCATAGATAAGAATCTTGTAACTCATAATTGATAGGCTTGTTTAGTTTCTTTTTTTATTTTGATATAATAGCAGGACCGCGGACCGGAGCCTCGACGGAACCTCACTCGACTCCTCAACTCATCATTCCACCATTCTCCTTAAACTACACGCGACCTGATTCCCCTATAACTCGGGATATGTAGGCTATCCAAAATCAGGACTCGGTTGCACCCTGTTTTTTATTTCTTTTCCTTTTGAATAATGATTTGGTCAAAAATTAGTCACGTTGCTCACCTAGTCTTTGCCTGAAAACTCTTCATGTTTCCAAGCAAATAGGGGCAGCTGTGAGCACCTAATTTTTGACTATATTTGAATTTTTATCACCTTCTACTATGTAAATATTTTCAGAATTTAATATATATATTTTTTTAGCTCTGTTATACTTATACATATATATATATATATATAGAAAAAATTATTAATAATTTAAAAGGTCAATTATTACTATTAGTATTATTTTTATTGTTATTTTTATCTTTATTTTTAAATAAAATGAATTAAAAACCGAAAATAAATAAAAATTAATTATTATTTTTTAAAAAAAAAATCAGATGGGAATTAAAAAAATAGGAAAAGCAGAAATATAAAATTAAAAAGTAAAAGTAAAAGTAGGTAAAAATTGTTTAATAAAAAAAGTAAAAGAAAGTGGAAAATTAAAAAAAATAAAAATAAAAGAATGTGGAAATTTAAAAAATGAAAAGTAAAATAAAGTTGGAATTAAAAAATAAAAGTAAGGGTATCTGATTTTTTTTTGTTTTTAAAAAAAAATAAAAGTAAGTGGGAAATAAAAAAAGAAAAGTAAAATAAGTGGGAAATAAAAAAAAAAAGTAAAAAAATAGGATTTTAAATATATTAAAAGTAAAAAAAAGTGAGAAATTAAAAAATAAAAGTAAAGGAAAGTGGAGAATTATTTTTTTAAAAAAATAAGAAAAATGGGAAGTGAAAATTCTTTTTAATTAAAAATAAAAAATAAAAAATAAAAATCTGAAAATTTCGAATTTTTTTTCTATAAATAGAAGAGAAATGTGATGAAAACAAGAGAGAGATAAAGGAAAAAATCGGGAGGAAGGAATTGAGAAAAAAATATTTTTGTTTTCTAGGATAAAGAAATTTCTATTTGTGTCATTTTTTCTTTGACTTTCTTTCAAACAATCCAGGAATTTATCACCTAAACTCTAGCCCCAAACCAACTAGAAACCAAGCTAAAAAGTACCGCAAAAACGAGCCGAAAACCTAGCGAAACAGTCCCCTTTTGTATAGAAAACAACAACTCCAAAGTTGAGTCGTCGAGTTCGAGCTCCATTTGTCAATTTTGGTCNATCACCTAAACTCCAGCCCCGAACCAACTGGAAACCAAGCTAAAAAGCACCACAAAAACGAGCCGAAAACCCAGCGAAACAGTCCCCTTTTGTATAGAAAACAACAACTCCAAAGTTGAGTCGTCGAGTTCGAGCTCCATTTGTCAATTTTGGTCGAGGCACCATTTACATCCTTGTCTATTGTCCGAGCTTCAAAACAATCTTGTAAAGGTCCATTTATCTCATCATTGTTTTATTAAGATATTATGCTTGAATATATAATTTGATCTTATTTAGATTCATGAAGATTGAAATATTTTTTTTTGTATTAATTGTTAGGTCTCATTAGCTTTGTTAAATTTTGCTACTTTCTTGATGATTAACATGAAGATTTATAAAAAATAATTTTTGAGCACGTAGTGAATGTTTGAACTTTGGGAATAAAATCTATGTCTGCTAGTTAAAATTGAAAAATGAGGTTTGGACTAAAACAAAAATAATTATTGGGCCCGGTGGTTGGGTTGTGCTTAATGAAACATGTACTACTGCAAATTGACTAATTGATAAGGGAGTAGCTTAATGAGCTAGTATCTCGGCATGCTCATTAATTGCCTTTAAAGAAAAATTGTACAACGATCCAATTTAATTTATCTGGTCCAAAATAGTTTCTGTCAGGCCCAATTTAGTAAGAGCAGAAGCTGACCCATTTTTCACAATTGATTTCCATAGCTCTTGACCTTACACAGATCTTAAACCCATAAGGAAAAACAAATCATGAACACGTGCTAGTTGCTTTAGGCGCGATTAATAAATCATCGAGACTATGGGTATAGTTCCTGTGGCATGGTCACGATACGTAAATCACAACTCAAGTGCGCGTTTCACGCGACTTGACTTCAACTTTGAATAATAATAAAAATAAACATGTTGTAAATCGCGAGTGCGTTTCACGTGACGCGATTCGCAATATGTACAAAAACAAATGAGTTTGCGACATCGCGACTTATTCAAATAAGTTCCATAAATATTAAAAAGCGGTAAATGACAAAAATGCACAATAGGTTTAAAACATGTAATAAATAAGATAATTACGCCAAGTATTAATTGTTAAGCGACCGTGCTAAAACCACGGAACTTGGGAGTGCCTCATACCTTCTCCCAGGTTAACAGAATTCCTTACCCAGTCTTCTATGTTCGCGGACAAAAAATAAGAGTCAAAATTCCTCGATTTGGGATTCTAAAATAAACTGGTGACTTGGGACACCATAAATTATTCCAAGTGAGGACTCTGAATTAAATAAATAATCCAATTTCGAATAATGTCACTTAAATTGGAAAAACTCCCTATCCTCTCGGAAAAAAAGAGGTGTGACACCTATTATTATATGTTGATGACATGCTCATTGCTGCTAAGGATTTAACAGAAATTCACAATTTGAAAAGTCAGCTGCAAAGTGAATTTGAGATGAAAGATTTGGGAGCAGCTAAGAAAATCCTTGGCATGAAGATCAAAAGAGATCGAAAAGCCAAAAGGCTATTTCTGACCCAGAAGAAGTACTTGGAGAAAGTCTTGGAGAGGTTTGGCATGAAATATGCTAAACCAATTAGTACCCCTCTTGCTGCCCATTTTAAGTTATCAACTGCTCAATCCCCGTAGTCAGAGGAAGAAGAGAGGTACATGACATAGGTTCTTTATTCCAGTGCAGTCGGCAGTATTATGTATGCAATGGTTTGTACACATCCAGACATTTCACAAGCAGTGTGCGTGGTAAGCCGGTATATGGCTTGCCCTGGTAAAGCACATTGCCATGCTGTGAAATGGATTCTCAGATACTTGCGAGGTACTTCAAACACATGTTTGGAGTTTGGG
>AWOL01S0077248.1:72395-98440 GCA_000715115.1 Nicotiana otophora | reverse complement strand
TGGGGGTCCCTACCCATTGGGAAGGCGTGGGCAATTATAGCACACTAAAATATGGGAATCGGGCGGAATTCTAGTTTTTTGGCCAAAAAATGCAAAGAATGAGGAACGATCATGGCGGGGAGGTGACCATAGTACCTTAGGTCTTATTTGATGGCCCAAAAAAAGATTAGATGATCCGAATCCGGGGGGGTCAGCCCACTCGGAAGGCGTGGGCTATAGCATACGAAAATATGGAAATCGGGCGGAATTCTAGTTGTGTGGCCGTAAAATGCAAAAAATGAGGAACGATCATGGCGGTGACTATGGTTCCTTAGGTCGTATTTGATGGCCCAAAACTCTTTTAGGCGATCAGGGTCTTGGGGTCCTGGGACCACTTCGAAGGCGTGGGCTATAACACACGAAAATATGGGAATCGGGCAAAATTCTAGTTGTTTGGCCGAAAAATGCAAATATTGAGGAACAATCATGGCGGGGAGGTGACTATGGTTCCATAGGTCGTATTTGATGGCCCGAAAAAATTTTAGGCGATCGGGGTCCGGGGGTCCCAGGACCACTTGGAAGGTGTGGGCTATAGCACACGAAAATATGGAAATCAGGCGGAATTCTAGTTGTTTGGCCGTAAAAAGCAAAAAATGAGAAACGATCATGGTGGGGCGGTGACTATGGTTCCTTAGGTCACATTCGATGGCCCAAAACAATTTTAGGCAATCAGGGTGTGGGGGTCCCGGGACCACTTGAAAGGCATGGGATATAGCACACAAATATATGGGAATCGAGCGGAATTCTAGGTTTTTGGCCGTAAAATTCAAAAACCGAGGAACAAACTTGGCAGGGTGGTGACTATGGTTCTCTGGGTCGTATTTGATGGCCCGAATAAATTTTTAGGCGGTCCGAGTCCGGGGTGTCCGGCCCACTCTGAAGGCATGGGCTATAGCATACGAGAATATGGGAATCAGGCGGAATTCTAGTTTTTTGGCCGAAAACGCAAAAAATGAGGAACAATCAAGGCTGGGCAGTGCCTATGGTTCCTTAGGTCATATTCGATGTCCCGAATAAACTTTAGGCAATCGGGTCCGGGGGGCCCTACCCACTGGGAAGGCGTGGGCTATAGCACACGAAAATATGGGAATCAGGCGAAATTCTAGTTTTTTGGCCGAAAAATGCAAAGAATGAGGAACGATCATGGAGGTGACTATGGTTCCTTGGGTCGTATTTGATGGCCCAAAAATGTTTTAGGCGATCAGGGTCTGGGGGTCCCGGGACCACTTGGAAGGCGGGTAGCACACGAAAATATGGGAATCGGGCGAAATTCTAGTTTTTTGGCCGAAAAATGCAAATATTTAGGAACGATCATGGAGGGGCTGTGACTATGGTTTCTTAAGTCGTATTTGATGACCCGGAAAAATTTTAGGCGATCGGGGTCCGGGGGTCCTGGGACCACTTGGAAGGCGTAGGCTATAGCATACGAAAATATGGAAATCGGGCGGAATTCTAGTTGTTTGGCCGTAAAATGCAAAAAATGAGGAACGATCATGGCGGTGACTATGGTTCCTTAGGTCGTATTTGATGGCCCAAAAGCTTTTTAGGCGATCAGGGTCTTGGGGTCCTGGGACCACTTCGAAGGCATGGGCTATAACACACGAATATATGGGAATCAGGCAAAATTCTACATATTGAAGAACAATCATGGCGGGGCGGTGACTATGGTTCCATAGGTCGTATTTGATGGCACGTAAAAATTTTAGGCAATCGGGGTCCGGGTGTCCCAGGACCACTTGGAAGGTGTGGACTATAGCACACGAAAATATGGGAATCAGGCGAAATTCTAGTTGTTTAGCCGTAAAATGCAAAAAATGAGGAACGATCATGGAGGGGCGGTGACTATGGTTCCTTAGGTCACATTTGATGGCCCAAAACAATTTTAGGCGATCAGGGTGTGGGGGTCCCGGGACCACTTGAAAGGCATGGGATATAGCACACGAAAATATGGGAATCGAGCGGAATTCTAGGTTTTTGGCCGTAAAATGCAAAAACTGAGGAACAAACTTGGCAGGGTGGTGACTATGGTTCTCTGGGTCGTATTTGATGGCCCGAAAAAATTTTAGGCGATCCGAGTCCGGGGGGTCCGGCCCACTCTGAAGGCATGGGCTATTGCATACGAAAATGTGGGAATCAGGCGGAATTCTAGTTTATTGGCCGAAAATACAAAAAATGAGGAACAATCAAGGTAGGCGGTGTCTATGGTTCATTAGGTCGTATTTGATGGCCCGAAAGAACTTTAGGCGATCGGGGTCCGGGGGGCCCTACCCACTGGGAAGGCGTGGGCTATAGCACACGAAAATATGGGAATCAGACGAAATTCTAGTTTTTTGGCCGAAAAACGCAAAACATGAGGAACAATCATGGAAGGGAATTGAATATGGTTTTCTCGGTCATATTTGATGGCCCGAAAGAACTTTAGGCGATCGGGGTCCGGGGGGCCCTACCCACTGGGAAGGCGTGGGCTATAGCACACGAAAATATGGGAATCAGACGAAATTCTAGTTTTTTGGCCGAAAAACGCAAAACATGAGGAACAATCATGGAAGGGAATTGAATATGGTTTTCTCGGTCATATTTGATGGCCCGAAAGAACTTTAGGCGATCGGGGTCCGGGGGGCCCTACCCACTGGGAAGGCGTGGGCTATAGCACACGAAAATATGGGAATCAGACGAAATTCTAGTTTTTTGGCCGAAAAACGCAAAACATGAGGAACAATCATGGAAGGGAATTGAATATGGTTTTCTCGGTCATATTTGATGGCCCGAAAGAACTTTAGGCGATCGGGGTCCGGGGGGCCCTACCCACTGGGAAGGCGTGGGCTATAGCACACGAAAATATGGGAATCAGACGAAATTCTAGTTTTTTGGCCGAAAAATGCAAAGAATGAGGAACGATCATGGCGGTGACTATGGTCCCTTAGGTCGTATTTGATGGCCCGAAAGAACTTTAGGCGATCGGGGTCCGGGGGGCCCTACCCACTGGGAAGGCGTGGGCTATAGCACACGAAAATATGGGAATCAGACGAAATTCTAGTTTTTTGGCCGAAAAACGCAAAACATGAGGAACAATCATGGAAGGGAATTGAATATGGTTTTCTCGGTCATATTTGATGGCCCGAAAATTTTTTAGGCAATCCGAGTCCGGGAAGCCCAGCTTACTCGGAAGGCGTGGACAGCACACGAAAATATGGGAATCAGGCGGTATTCTAGTTTTCTGGCCATAAAATGCAAACAATGTGTAAAGGTCATGGCGGGGAGGTGACTATGGTTCCATAGGTCGTATTTGATCGTCCAGAAAAAATTTTAGGCGATCTGGTTCCGGTGGGCCCTACCCACTGGGAAGGCGTTGGCTATAGCACACGAAAATAGGGGAATCAAGCAAAATTCTAGTGTTTTCGCCGAAAAACGCAAAATATGAGGAACAATCATGGTGGGGCGGTGACTAAGTTCCTTAGGTCGTATTTGATGGCCCGAAAAGTTTTTAGGCAATACGAGTCTGGGGGGCCCGACCCACTCGGAAGGCGTGGGCTATCAGGCGGAATTCTAGTTTTTGGGCCTAAAATGCAAAAAATGAGGAACGATCATGGCGGGCGGTGTCTATGGTTCTGTAGGTAATAGTTGATGGCCCACAAAAATTTAGGCGATCGGGGTCCGGGGTTCCCGGGACCACTTGGAAGGCGTGGGCTATAACACACAAAAATTTGGGAATCGGGCGGAATTTTAGGTTTTTAGCCAAAAAACGCAAAACATGAGGAACGATCATGACGGGGCGGTGACTATGGCTCCTTAGGTCGTATTTAATGGCCCGAAAAAATTTTAGGCAATCCATGTCCGAGGGCCCGGCCCATTAGGAAGGCACGGGATAGCACACGAAAATATGGGAATCGGGCGGAATTCTAGTTTTTTGGCCGAAAACCGCAAATAATGAGGAACCATCATGGCAAGGCGGTGACTCTGGTTCGTTAAGTCGTATTTGATGGCCCAGAAAAGTTTTAGGCGATCAAGGTCCAGGGGTCCCGGGACCACAGCACACGAAAATATAGGAATCAGGCATAATTCTAGTTTTTGGGCCGAAATCGCAAAAAATGAGGAACGATCATGGCGGGGTGGTGTCTATGGTTCCTTAGGTCGTATTTGATGGCCCAGAAAAACATTAGGCGATCGGGGCCCGGGGGTCCCGGGACCACTTGGAAGGCGTGGGCTATATAGTACACAAAATTATGGAAATCGGGCGGAATTTTAGGTTTTTGGCGAAAAACGCAAAACATGAGGAACGCTCATGGCAGGGCGGTGACTATGGCTCCTTAGGTCATATTTAATGGCCCGGAAAAATTTTAGGCGATCCGAGTCCGGGGGCCCGGCCCATTAGGAAGACGTGGGGTAGCATACGAAAATATGGGAATCGGGCGGAATTCTAGTTTTTTGGCCGAAAAATGCAAATAATGAGGAACGACCATGGCGGGGCGGTGACTATGGTTCCTTAGGTCGTATGTGATGGCTCGGAAACATTTTAGGCGATCGGGGTCCGGGGGTCCCGGGACCACTTGGAAGGCGTGGGCTATAGCACACGAAAATATGGGAATTGGGCGGAATTCTAATTGTTTGGCCGTAAAATGCAAAACATGATGAACGATCATGGCGGGGCGGTGACTATGGTTCCTTAGGTCGTATTTGATGGCCCAAAAAAACTTTTAGGCAATCAAGGTCTGGGGGTCCCGGGACCACTTGGAAGGCATGGGCTATGCACCCGAAAATATGAGAATCGGGCGGAATTCTAGGTTTTTGGCCGTAAAATGCAAAAAACGAGGAACGAACATGGCAGGGTGGTGACTATGGTTCTCTGGGTCGTATTTGATGGCCCCAAAAAAATTTGGTCGATCCGAGTCAGGGGGGTCCGGCCCACTTTGAAGGCATGGGCTATAGCACACGAAAATGTGGGAATCAGGCGAAATTCTAGTGTTTTGGCCGTAAAATGCAAAAAATGATGAAAGGCCATGGAGGGTCAGTGACTATGGTTCCTTAGGTTGTATTTGATGGTCCGAAAATATTTTAGGCGATCCAGTTCCAGGGGGCCCTACAAACTGGGAAGGCGTGGGCTATGGCACAAGAAAACATGGGACTCAAGCGAAATTCCAGTTCTTTTGCCGAAAAATGCAAAAAATGAGAAAAGATCATGGTGGGGTGGTGACTATGGTTCCTTAGGTCGTATTTGATGGCCCAGAAAAATTTTAGGCGATCGGGGTCCGGGGGTCTTGGGACCACTTGGAAGGCGTGGGCTATAGCGCACGAAAATATGGGAATCTAGCGGAATTCTAGTTTTTTGGCCAAAAAAAGCAAAAAATGAGGAACATTCATGGCGGGGCAGTGATTATGGTTCCTTAGGTCGTATTTAATGGCCCAGAAAAATTTTAGGCAATCCGGCGCCCAGCCTACTCGGAAGGCGCCGCACACGAAAATATAGGAATCGCGAGGAATTCTAGTTTTTTGGCCGAAAAATGCAAAACATGAGGAACGACCATGGCGAGGCTGTGACTATGGTTCCTTAGGTTGTATTTGATGGCCCCGGAAAAATTTTAGGCGATCCGGCTCCGGGGGCCCCTACCCATTGGGAAGTCGTGGGCTATAGCACATGAAAATATGGGAATCGGGCGGAATTCGAGTTGTTTGGCCGTAAAATGCAAAAAATGAAAAACGATCATGGCGGGGCAGTGACTATGGTTCCTTAGGTCGTATATGATGCCCCAAAAAAAGTCTAGGCGATCAGGGTCTGGGGGTCTCGGGACCACTTGGAAGGAGTGGGCTATATAGCACACGAAAATATGGGAATCAGGTGGAATTCTAGTTTTTTGGCTGTGAAACGCAAAAAACCGAGGAACGGTCATGGCGGGGAGGTGACTATGGTTCCATAGGTCATATTGGATGGCCTGGAAAATTTTTAGGCCATCCGGTTCCAGGGGACCAGGCCCACTCGGAAGGCGTGAGTTATAGCACACGAAAATATGAGAATCGGGCGGAATGCTAGTTTTTTTGGCTATAAAACACAAAAAAGCGAAGAACGGTCATGGCGAGGTGGTGACTGTGGTTCTTTAGGTTGTATTTGATGTCGCAAAAATATTTTAGGCGATCTGAGTCCGGGGGGCCCGGCCCACTCGGAAGGTGTGGACAATAGCTCACGAAAATATGGGAATCAGGCGGAATTCTAGTTTTTTGGCCGTAAAATGCAAAAATTGAGGAACGATGATGGCAGAGCGGTAACTGTGGTTCATTAGGTCATATTTCATGAATCAGAAAAATTTTCGGTGATCGGGGTTCGGGTGCCACTGCCCACTCGGATGGAGTGGGCTATAACACACGAAAATATGGGAATCGATTGGAATTCTAGTTTTTTGGCCGTACAACACAAAAAATGGAGGAACCGTCATGGTGGGGCAGCGACTATGGTTCCTTAGGTCGTATTTGATGACCTAAAAAAATTTTAGGCGATCCGGTTTCGGTGGGCCCGAACCCACTCGGAAGGCGTGGGTTATAGCAAACGAAAATATAGGAATCGGGCGGAATTCTAGTTACTTGGCCGTAAAACGCAAAAAAGCAAGGAACGGTCATGGCGGGGCGGTGACTATGGTATGGTTGCTTACGTCGTATTTGATGGCCCGAAAAAATTTTAGCCTATCCGGGTCAGGGCGGCCCGGGCCCACTCGGAAGGCGTGGGCACACGCAAATATGAGAATCGAGCGGAATTCTAGTTTCTTGGCCGTAAAACGCAAAACAATGAGGAACGGTCATGGAGGGGCAGTGAATATGGTTCCTTAGGTCGTATATGATGACCCGAAAAACTTTAAATCGATCCGGGTCCTGAGGGGCCCGGCCCACTCGGAAGGCGGCACACGAAAATATGGTAATTGAGCTGAATTCTAGTGTTTTGGCCGTAAAATGCAAATAAATTAGAAACGGTCAGGGTGGGGTGGTCATTATGGTTCCTTAAGTCATATTTGAAGGCCCAGATAAATTTTAGGCGATCCGGGTCCGGGGGCTCTGCCCACTGGGAAGGCATGGGCGATAGCACATGAAAATATAGGAATCATGCGAAATTCTAGTTTTTTGGCCGTAAAATGCAAATAATGCGGAAAGGTCATGGCGGGCGATGACTATGGTTCCTTAGGTCGTATTTGATGGTCCGGAAAAATTTTAGGCGATCCGGTTCCGAGGGGCCCTACAAACTAGGAAGGCGTGGGCTATAGCACATGAAAATATGAGAATCAAGCGAAATTCTAGTTGTTTGGCCGAAAAACGCAAAAAATGAGGAACGATCATGGTGGGGCGGTGACTATGGTTCCTTAGGTCATTTTTGATGGCCCAGACAAATTCTAGGAGATCGGGGTTCGGGGGTCCCGTGACACTTGGAAGGCGTGGGCTATAGCACACGAAAATATGGGAATCGGGCGGAATTCTAGTTTTTAGGCCGAAAACGCAGAAAATGAGGAACGATCATGGTGGGGCGGTGACTATGGTTCCTTAGGTCATTTTTGATGGCCCAGACAAATTCTAGGAGATCGGGGTTCGGGGGTCCCGTGACACTTGGAAGGCGTGGGCTATAGCACACGAAAATATGGGAATCGGGCGGAATTCTAGTTTTTAGGCCGAAAACGCAGAAAATGAGGAACGATCATGGCGGGGCGGTGTCTATGGTTCCGTAGGACGTATTTGGTGGCCCAGAAAAACTTTAGGCGATCGGGGTCCGAGGGTCCCGGGACCACTTGGAAGGCGTGGGCTATAGCACATGAAAATATGGGAATCGGGCGGAATTTTAGGTTTTTGGCCGAAAAACGCAAAACATGAGGAACGATCAAGACAGGGCGGTGACTTTGGATCCTTAGGTCGTATTTAATGGCCTAGAAAATTTTTAGGCGATCCGTGTCCGGGGGCCCGGCCCATTTGGAAGGCGTGGGATAGCTCACGAAAATATGGGAATCGGGCGGAATTCTAGTTTTTTGGCCGAACAATGCAAATAATGAGGAACGATCATGGCGGGCTGGTGACTAAGGTTCCTTAGGTCGTATATGATGACCCGGAAAAATTTTAAGCGATTGTGGTCCGGGGGTCCCGGGACCACTTGGAAGGCGTGGGCTATAGCACACGAAAATGTGGGAATCAGGCGAAATTCTAGTTTTTGGGTCGAAAACGCAAAAAATGAGGAACGATCATGGCTGGGAGGTGTCTATGGTTCCTTAGGTCGTATTTGATGGCCCAGAAATACTTTAGGCGATCGGGGTCCGGGGGTCCCGGGACCGCTTGGAAGGCGTGGGCTATAGCACACGAAAATATGGGAATCGGGCGAAATTCTAGTTTTTTGGCCGAAAAGCGCAAAAAATGAGGAACGATCATAGTGGGGAAGTGACTATGGTTCCTTAGGTCATATTTAATTTCCCGGAAAAATTTTAGGCGATCCGAGTCCGGGGGGCCCGGCCCACTCGGAAAGCATGGCGCACACGAAAATATAGGAATCGCGAGGAATTCTAGTTTTTTGGCCGAAAAATTCAAAACATGAGGAACGACCATGGCGAGGCTGTGACTATGGTTTCTTAGGACGTATTTGATGGCCCCGGAAAACTTTTAGGCGATCCGGCTCCGGGGGGCCCTACCCATTGGGAAGGCGTGGGCTATAGCACACGAAAATATGGGAATCGGGCAGAATTCTAGTTGTTTGGCCATAAAATGCAAAAATTGAGGAACGATCATGGCGGGGCGGTGACTGTGGTTCCTTAGGTCATATTTGATGCCCCAAAAACTTTTTAGGCGATCAGGGTCTGGGGGTCCCGGGACCACTTGGAAGGAGTGGGCTATATAGCACACGAAAATATGGGAATCGGGCGGAATTCTAGTTTTTTGGCTGTAAAACATAAAAAATCGAGGAACGGTCATGGCGGGGAGGTGACTATGGTTCCATAGGTCATATTGGATGGCCTGGAAAATTTTTAGGCCATCCGGTTCCAGGGGACCTGGCCCACTCGGAAGGGGTCAGTTATAGCACACGAAAATATGAGAATCGGGTGGAATCCTAGTTTTTTGGCTATAAAACACAAAAAAGTGAAGAACGGTCATGGCGAGGCAGTGACTGTGGTTCTTTAGGTTGTATTTGATGTCCCGAAAATATTTTAGGCGTTCTGAGTCCGGGGGGCCCGGCCCACTCGGAAGGTGTGGACAATAGCTCACGAAAATATGGGAATCGGGCGGAACTCTAGTTGTTTGGCCGTAAAATGCAAAAATTTAGGAACGATGATGCCAGAGCGGTAACTGTGGTTCCTTAGGTCGTATTTCATTGATCGGAAAATTTTTAGGTGATCGGGGTTCGGGGGCCACTGCCCACTCGGATGGAGTGGGCTATAGCACACGAAAATATGGAAATCGATCAAAATTCTAGTTTTTTGGCTGTACAACACAAAAGATGGAGGAACGGTCATTGGCGGCGCAGTGACTATGGTTCCTTAGGTCGTATTTGATGGGCTGGAAAAATTTTAGGCGATCCAGTTCTGGTGGGCCCGAGCCCACTCGTAGGCGTGGGCTATAGCACACGAAAATATGGGAATCGGGCGGAATTCTAGTTTCTAGGCCGTAAAACGCGAACAAACGAGGAACGGTCGTGGCGGGGCGGTGACTATGGTTCCTTAGGTCGTATTTGATGGTCCGAAAAAATTTTAGCCTATCCGGGTCCGGGCGGCCCGGGCCCACTCGGAAGGCGTGGGCACACGCAAATATGAGAATCGGGCGGAATTCTAGTTTCTTGGCTGTAAAACGCAAAACAATGAGGAACGGTTATGGAGGGGCAGTGAATATGGTTCCTTAGGTCGTATATGATGACCCGGAAAATTTTAAATCGATCCGGGTCCTGAGGGGCCCGTCCCACTCGGAAGGCGGCACACCAAAATATGGTAATCGAGCTGAATTCTAGTTTTTTGGCCGTAAAACGCAATAAATGAGAAATGGTCAGGGCGGGGTGGTGACTATAGTTCCTTAGGTCATATTGGAAGGCCCAGATTAATTTTAGGCGATCCGGGTCCGGGGGGACCTACCCACTGGGAAGGCATGGGCGAGATAGCAGATGAAAATATGGGAATCAGGCGAAATTCTAGTTTTTTGGCTGTCAAATGACAATAATGAGGAAAGGTCATGGCGGGTGGTGACTATGGTTCCTTAGGTCGTATTTGATGGTCCGAAAAGATTTTAGGCGATCAGGTTCCGAGGGGCCCTATAAGCTGGGAAGGCGTGGGCTATAGCCCACGAAAATATGAGAATAAAGCGAAATTCTAGTTGTTTGGCTGAAAAACGCAAAAAATGAGGAATGCTCATTGTGGGGCGGTGACTATGGTTCCTTAGATTGTTTTTGATGGCCAAGAAAAATTTTAGGAGATCGGAGTTCAGGGCTCCCGGGACACTTGGAAGGCGTGGGCTATAGCACACGAAAATATGGGAATCAAGCGGAATTCTAGTTTTTGGGCCGAAAATGCAAAAACTGAGAAACGGTCATGGCGGGGCGGTGTCTATGGTTCCGTAGGTCGTATTTGATGGTCTATAAAAACATTAGGTGATCGGGGTCCGAGGGTCCCGGGACCACTTGGAAGGCGTGGGCTATAGCACACAAAAATATGGGAATCGGGCGGAATTTTAGGTTTTTGGCCGAAAAACTCAAAACATGAGGAACAGTCATGGCGGGGAGGTGACTATTGTTCCATAGGTCATATTGGATGGCCTGGAAAATTTTTAGGCCATCCAGTTCCAGGGGACCGGGCCAACTCGGAAGGCGTGAGTTATAGTACACGAAAATATGAGAATCGGACGGAATCCTAGTTGTTTGGCTATAAAACACAAAAAAGCGAAGAACGGTCATGGCGAGGCGGTGACTATGGTTCTATAGGTTGTATTTGATGTCCCGAAAGTATTTTAGGCGATCTGAGTCTGGGGGTCCCGGCCCACTCGGAAGGTGTGGACAATAGCTCACGAAAATATGGGAATCGGGCGGAATTCTAGTTTTTTGGCCGTAAAATGCAAAAATTGAGGAACGATGATGGTAGAGCGGTAACTGTGGTTCCTTAGGTCGTATTTCATGGAACGGAAAATTTTTAGGCGACCGGGGTCCGGTGGCCACTTCCCACTCGGATGGAGTGGGCTATAGCACACGAAAATATGGGAATCGATCGGAATTCTAGTTTTTTGGCCGTACAACACAAAAAATGGAGGAACGGTCATTGGTGGGGCAGTGACTATGGTTCCTTAGGTCGTATTTGATGGCCTGGAAAAATTTTAGGCGATGCGGTTCCGGTGGGCCTGAGCCCACTCGGAAGGCGTGGGCTATAGCACACAAAAATATGGGAATAGGGCGGAATTTTAGGTTTTTGGCCGAAAAACTCAAAACATGAGGAACGGTCATAGCGGGGAGGTGACTATTGTTCCATAGTACATATTGGATAGCCTGGAAAATTTTTAGGCCATCCAGTTCCAGGGGACCGGGCCCACTCGGAAGGCGTGAGTTATAGCACACGAAAATATGAGAATCGGACAGAATCCTAGTTTTTTGGCTATAAAACACAAAAAAGCGAAGAACGGTCATGGCGAGGCAGTGACTATGGTTCTTTAGGTTGTATTTGACGTCCCAAAAGTATTTTAGGCGATCTGAGTCTGGGGGGCCCGGCCCACTCGGAAGGTGTGGATAATAGCTCACGAAAATATGGGAATCGGGCGGAATTCTAGTTTTTTGGCCGTAAAATGCAAAACTTGAGGAACGATGATGGCAGAGCGGTAACTGTGGTTCCTTAGGTCGTATTGCATGAAACGGAAAATTTTTAGGCGATCGGGGTCCGATGGCCACTTCCCACTCGGATGGAGTGGGCTATAGCACACGAAAATATGGGAATCGATCGGAATTCTAGTTTTTTGGCCGTACAACACAAAAAATGGAGGAACGGTCATTGGTGGGGCAGTGACTATGGTTCCTTAGGTCGTATTTGATGGCCTGGAAATATTTTAGGCGATCCGGTTCCGGTGGGCCTGAGCCCACTCGGAAGGCGTGGGCTATAGCACACGAAAATATGGGAATCGGGCGGAATTCTAGTTTCTTGACCGTAAAACGCAAAAAAGCAAGGAACGGTCATGGCGGGGCGGTGACTATGGTTCCTTAGGTCGTATTTGATGGCCCAAAAATTTCTTAACCTATCAGGGTTCGGGCGGCCCGGGCCCACTCAGAAGGCGTGGGCACACGCAAATATGAGAATCGGGCGGAATTCTAGTTTCTTGGCCGTAAAAACGCAAAACAATGAGGAACGGTCATGGAGGGGCAATGACTATGGTTCCTTAGGTCGTATATGATGACCCGAAAAAATTTAAATCGATCCGGGTCTTGAGGGGCCCGGCCCACTCGGAAGGCGGCACACGAAAATATGGTAATCAAGTAGAATTCTAGTGTTTTGGCCGTAAAACGCAAATAAATGAGAAACGGTCAGGGCGGGTGGTGACTATGGTTCCTTAGGTCATATTTGAATGCCCGGATAAATTTTAGGCGATCCGGGTCCGGGGGGCCCTGCCCACTGGGAAGGCATGGGCGATAGCACATAAAAATATGGGAATTAGGCGGAACTCAAGTTGTTTGGCCGTAAAACGCAAATAATGAGGAAAGGTCATGGCGGGCGGTGACTATGGTTCCTTAGGTCGTATTTGATGGTCCGGAAGAATTTTAGGCGATCCGGTTCCGAGGGGCCCTACAAACTGGGAAGGCGTGGGCTATAACACACGATAATATGAGAATCAAGCGAACTTCTAGTTGTTTGGCCGAAAATTGCAAAAAATGAGGAACGATCATGGTGGGGCGGTGACTATGATTCCTTAGGTCATTTTTGATGCCCTAGAAAAATTTTAGGAGAATGGGGTTCGGGGATCCCGGGACACTTGGAAGGCGTGGGCTATAGCACACGAAAATATGAGAATCAGGCGGAATTCTAGTTTTTGGGCTGAGAACGCAAAAAATGAGGAAGGATCATGGCGGGGCAGTGTCTATGGTTCCGTAGGTCGTATTTGATGGCCCACTTGGAAGGCGTGGGCTATAGCACACGAAAATTTGGGAATCGTGCGAAATTTTAGGTTTTTGGCCGAAAAACGCAAAACATGAGGAACGGTCATGGCGGGGAGGTGACTATGGTTCCATAGGTCATATTGGATTTCCTGGAAAATTTTTATGCCATCCGGTTCCAGGGGACCGGGCCCACTCAGAAGGCGTGGGTTATAGCACACGAAAATATAAGAATCAGGCGCAATCCTAGTTGTTTGGCTATAAAACACAAAAAAGCAAAGAACGGTCATGGTGAGGCGGTGACTGTGGTTCTTTAGGTTGTATTTGATGTCCCGAAAATATTTTAGGCGATCTGAGTCCGGGGGCCATGGCCCAATCGGAAGGTGTGGATAATAGCTCACGAAAATATGGGAATCGGGCGGAATTCTAGTTCTTTGGCCGTAAAATGCAAATATTGAGGAACGATGATGGCAGAGCGGTAACTGTGGTTCCTTAGGTCGTATTTCATGGATCGGAAAATTTTTAGGCGATCAGGGTTCGGGGGCCACTGCCCACTCGGATGAAGTGGGCTATAGCACACGAAATAATGGGAATCGGTTGGAATTCTAGTGTTTTGGCCGTACAACACAAAAAATGGAGGAACGGTCATGGAGGGGCAGTGACTATGGTTCCTTAGGTCGTATTTGATGGCCTAGAAAATTTTTAGGCGATCCGATTCCGGTGGGCCCGAGCCCACTCGGAAGGCGTGGGCTATAGCACACGAAAATATAGGAATCGGGCGAAATTCTAGTTACTTGGCCGTAAAATGCAAAAAAGCTAGGAACGGGCATGGCGGGGCGGTGACTATGGTTCCTTAGGTCGTATTTGATGGCCCGAAAACATTTTAGCCTATCCGGGTCCGGGCGGCCCGGGCCCACTCGGAAGGCGTGGGCACACGCAAATATGAGAATCGGGCGGAATTCTAGTTCTTTGGCCGTAAAATGCAAATATTGAGGGACGATGATGGCAGAGCGGTAACTGTGGTTCCTTAGGTCGTATTTGATGGCCCGAAAACATTTTAGCCTATCCGGGTCCGGGCGGCCCGGGCCCACTCGGAAGGCGTGGGCTATAGCACACGAAAATATAGGAATAGGGCGAAATTCTAGTTACTTGGCCGTAAAATGCAAAAAAGCTAGGAACGGGCATGGCGGGGCGGTGACTATGGTTCCTTAGGTCGTATTTGATGGCCCGAAAACATTTTAGCCTATCCGGGTCCGGGCGGCCCGGGCCCACTCGGAAGGCGTGGGCTATAGCACACGAAAATATAGGAATAGGGCGAAATTCTAGTTACTTGGCCGTAAAATGCAAAAAAGCTAGGAACGGGCATGGCGGGGCGGTGACTATGGTTCCTTAGGTCGTATTTGATGGCCCGAAAACATTTTAGCCTATCCGGGTCCGGGCGGCCCGGGCCCACTCGGAAGGCGTGGGCTATAGCACACGAAAATATAGGAATAGGGCGAAATTCTAGTTACTTGGCCGTAAAATGCAAAAAAGCTAGGAACGGGCATGGCGGGGCGGTGACTATGGTTCCTTAGGTCGTATTTGATGGCCCGAAAACATTTTAGCCTATCCGGGTCCGGGCGGCCCGGGCCCACTCGGAAGGCGTGGGCTATAGCACACGAAAATATAGGAATAGGGCGAAATTCTAGTTACTTGGCCGTAAAATGCAAAAAAGCTAGGAACGGGCATGGCGGGGCGGTGACTATGGTTCCTTAGGTCGTATTTGATGGCCCGAAAACATTTTAGCCTATCCGGGTCCGGGCGGCCCGGGCCCACTCGGAAGGCGTGGGCACACGCAAATATGAGAATCGGGCGGAATTCTAGTTTCTTGGCTGTCAAACGCAAAACAATGAGGAATGGTCATGGAGGGGCAGTTACTATGGTACGTTAGGTCGTATATGATGACCCAGAAAAATTTAAATCGATCCGGGTCCTGAGGGGCCCGGCCGACTCTGAAGGCGACACACGAAAAATGCAAATCAATGAGAAACGGTTAGGGCGGAGTGGTGACTATGGTTCCTTAGGTCATATTTGAAGGCCCGGATAAATTTTAGGTGATCCGGGTCCGGGGGGCCCTGCTCACTGAGAAGGCATGGGCGATAGCACATGAAAATATGGGAATTAGGCGGAATTCTAGTTTTTTGGCCGTATAACGCAAAACGTCGAGGAACGGTCATGGCGGGGAGGTGACTATGGTTCCATAGGTCGTATTAGATGGCCGTAAAATTTTTAGGTGATCCAGTTCCGGGGGGGCCAGGCCCTCTCGGAAGGCGTGGGTTATAGCACACGAAAATATAGAAAACGAACGGAATGATAGTTTTTTGGCCGTAAAACCAAAAAAGAGAAGAACGGTCATAGAGAGGCAGTGAATATGGTTATTTAGGTTGTATTTGATGTCCCTAAAAAATTTTAGGCGATCCGAGTCCGGGGGGCCCGGCCCACTCGGAAGGCGTGGGCTTATAGCAAACAAAAATATGGGAATCGGGCGGAATTCTAGTTTTTTGGCCGTAAAATGCAAAACAATAGGAACGGTCATGGTTTGTTAGTGACTATGGTTCCTTAGGTCGTATTTGATTGCCCGAAAAAAATTTAGGCTATCCGAGTCCGGGTGGCCCGGGCCCACTCGGAAGGGGTGGGCTACGCACACGGAAATATGAGAATCGGGCGTAATACAAGTTTTTTGGACAAAAAAGGCAAAACATGAGGAAAGATCATGGCGAGGCGGTGACTATGGTTCCTTAGGTCATATTTGATGGCCCGGAAAAACTTTAGGCGATCGGGGTCAGGTAGTCCCGGGACCACTCGGAAGGCGGCACATAAAAATATGGTAATCGAGTTGAATTCTAGTTTTTTGGCCGTAAAACTCAAAAGAATGAGGAACGATCATGGCGGGGCGGTGACTATGGTTCCTTAGGTCATATTTGAAGGCCTGGATAAATTTTAGGCGATACGGGTCCGGGGGCCCTGCCCACTGAGAAGGAATGGGCGATAGCACATGAAAATATGGGAATCAGGCGAAATTCTAGTTTTTTGGCCATATAACGCAAAAAGTCGAGGAACGGTCATGGAGGGGAGGTGACTATGGTTCCATAGGTCGTATTAGATGGCCGTAAAATTTTTAGGTGATCCAGTTCCGGGGGGCCCGGGCCCTCTCGGAAGGCGTGGGTTATAGCACACGAAAATATGGAAATCGAGCGGAATTATAGTTTTTTGGCCGTAAAACCAAAAAGGCGAAGAACGGTCATAGCGAGGCAGTGAATATGGTTATTTAGGTTGTATTTCATGGCCCTAAAAAATTTTAGGCGATCCGAGTCCAGGGGGCCCGGCCCACTCGGAAGGCGTGGGCTTATAGCAAACACAAATATGGGAATCGGGCGGAATTCTAGTTTTTTGGCCGTAAAATGCAAAACAATAGGAACAGTCATGGTTTGTCAGTGACTATGGTTCCTTAGGTCGTATTTGATTTCCTGAAAAAATATTTAGGCTATCCGAGTCCGGGTGGCCCGGGCCCACTCGGAAGGGGTGGGCTACGCACACGAAAATATGAGAATCGGGCGTAATTCAAGTTTTTTGGACAAAGAAGGCAACACATGAGGAAAGATCATGGAGAGGCGGTGACTATGGTTCCTTAGGTCATATGTGATGGCCCGGAAAAACTTTAGGTGATCGGGGTCAGGTAGTCCCGGGACCACTCGAAAGGCGGCACATGAAAATCTGGTAATCGAGTTGAATTCTAGTTTTTTGGCCGTAAAACTCAAAAGAATGAGGAACGATCATGGCGGGGCGGTGACTATGGTTCCTTAGGTCATATTTGATGGCCCGGAAAAATTTTAGGCGATCGGGGTCCGGGGGCCCCTGGTCCACTAAGAATGCGTGGGCTTATTATAGCACACGGAAATATGGGAATCGGGCGGAATTCTAGTTTTTTTACTGTAAAACGCACAATAATGAGGAACGGTCATGGAGGAGCGGTGACTATGATTCCTTAGGTTGTATTTGATGGCCCGAAAATTTTTTAGACTATCCGGGTCAGGCCGGCTCGTGCCCACTCAGAAGGAGTAGGCTATAGCACACGAAAATATGAGAATCAGGCCAATTGTAGTTTCTTGGCCGTAAAACGCAAAACAATGAGGAACGGTCATGGCATGGCAATGACTATGGTTCCTTAGGTTGTATATGATGACCCGAAAAAATTTAAGGTGATCCGGGTTCGGAGGGGCCTGGCCCACTCGGAAGGGGACACATGAAAATATGGTAATCGAGTTGAATTCTAGTTTTTTGGCCATAAAATGCAAAAGAATGAGGAACGATCATGGCGGGGCAGTGAATATGGTTCCTTAGGTCGTATTTGATGGCCCAAAAAAATTTTAGGCTATCCGGGTTTGGGTGGCCCGGGCCCACTCGGAAGGCATGGGCTATAGCACACGAAAATATGAGAATCGGACAGAATTCTAGTTTCTTGTCCCTAAAACGCAAAACAATATGGAACGGTCATGGAGGGGTAGTGAATATGGTTTCTTAGGTCGTATATGATGGCCCGGAAAAATTTAAGGTGATCCGGGTCCGGAGGGGCCCGTCCCACCTAGATGGCGACACACAAAAATATGGTAATCGGGCTGAATTCTAGTTTTTTGGACGTAATACGCAAAAAATTAGGGAACGGTCATGGAGGGATGGTGACTATGGTTCCTAAGGTCATATTGGATGGGTCGGAAATATTTTAGGTGATCATGGTCCGATTAGCCCGGGCCCACTGGGAAGGCGTGGGCTATATAGCACACGAAAATATGGGAATCGGACGAAATTCTTATTTTTTAGCCGTAAAATGCAAGAACAAAGGAAAGGTCATGGCGTGGCGGTGACTATGGTTCCTTAGGTCGTATTTCATGGCCCAGAAAATTTTTAGGCGATCGGGGGTCCGGGGGCCCGCGCCCATTCGGAAGGCGTGGGCGATAGCACCCGAAAATATGGGAATCGGGCAAAATTCTAGTTTATTGGCCGTAAAACGAAAAACAGTGAGGAACGGTCATGGAGGGGCGGTGCTTATGGTTCCTTAGGTCATATTTGATTTCCTGAAAAAACATTTGGCGATCCGGTTTCGGGGTCCCCGGGCATACTAGGTAGGCGTGGGCTATAACACACGAAAATATGAGAATCAGACGGAATTCTAGTTTCTTGGCCGTAAAATGCAAAAAAGGAGGAACGGTCATGGCAGGGCAGTGACTATGGTTCCTTAGGTCGTATATGATAGCCCAGAAATATTTAAGGCGATCTGGGCCCGAAGGGGCCTGGCCCACTCGGAAGGCGACACGCGAAAATATGGTAATCGGGCTGAATTCTACTTTTTTGGCCGTAAAACGCAAAACAATGAGAAACGGTCATGGCGGGGTGGTGACTATGGTTCCTTAGGTTGTATTTGATTGCCTCGAAAAATTTTAGGCAATCCGGTTCCGGGGGCCCGGGCCCACTCATAAGGCGTGGGTTATTGCACACGACAATATGGGAATCAGGTGGAATTCTAGTTTTTTGGCCGTTAAGACGCAAAACAACGAAGAACGGTCATGGCGGGGCAGTGACTATGGTTCCTTAGGTCATATTTGATTTCCTGAAAAAAATTTGGCGATCCGGTTTCGGGGTCCCCGGGCATACTAGTTAGGCGTGGGCTATAACACACGAAAATATGAGAATCAGACGGAATTCTAGTTTCTTGGCCGTAAAATGCAAAAAAGGAGGAACGGTCATGGCAGGGCTGTGACTATTGTTCCTTAGGTCATATATGATGGCCCAGAAAAATTTAAGGCGATCTGGGCCCGAAGGGGCCACTCGGAAGGCGACACGCGAAAATATGGTAATCGGGCTGAATTTTACTTTTTTGGTCGTAAAACGCAAAATAATGAGAAGCGGTCATGGCGGGGTGGTGACTATGGTTCCTTAGGTTGTATTTGATTGCCTGGAAAAATTTTAGGTAATCCGGTTCCGGGGGCCGGGGCCCACTCGTAAGGCGTGGGTTATTGCACACGAAAATATGGGAATCTGGTGGAATTCTAGTTTTTTGGCCGTTAAGACGCAAAACAACGAAGAACGGTCATGGCGGGGCGGTGACTATGGTTCCTTAGGTCATATTTGATGGCCCGGAAAAACGTTAGGCGATCCGGGGGGCCCTGCCCACTGGGAAGGCGTGGGCAAGCATACGAAAATATGGGAATCGGGCGGAATTCTTTTTTTTAGCCGTAAAAGGCAAAAAATGAGGAACGATCATGGCGCGGCGGTAACTATGGTTCCTTAGGTCGTGTTTCATGGCCCAAAAATTTATTAGGCGATCGGGGTCCGGGGGCCCACGCCCATTCGGAAGGCGTAGGCTATAACAAACGAAAATATGTGAATCGGGCGGAATTCTAGTTTTTTGGCCATAAAACGAAAAAAATGAGAAACGTTTATGGCGGGGAAGTGACTATGGTTACTTAGGTCGTATTTGATTACCCGAATTTTTTTTACACAATCCAGTTTTGGTAACCCGGGCCCACTCGGAAGGCGTGGGCTATATAGCACACGAAAATATGGGAATCGGGCCGTTAGACGCAACAAAACGAGGAACGATCATGGCATGGCGGTGGCTATGGTTCTTTAGGTCGTATTTGATGGCCCTAAAAAATTTTAGGCGATCCGAGTTCGGGGGGCCAGGCCCACTCGTAAGGCGTGGGCACACGAAAATAATGGAATCATTCGGAATTCATGTTTTTGGCCGTAAAATGAAAAGCAATGAGGAACGGTCATGGCGAGGTGGTGATTATGGTTCCTTATGTCGTATTTGATGGCCCAGAGAAATTTTAGACTATCCGGTTTCGGGGACCCAGGCACACTTGGAAGGCGTGGGCTATAGCACCCGAAAATATGGGAATCGGGAAGAATTCTAGTTTTTTGGCCGTAAAACGCAAAACAATGAGGAATGGTCATGGCGAGGCGGTGACTATGGTTCCTAAGGTCATATTTGATGGCCCGAAAAAATGTAAGGCGATCCGAGTCCGGAGGGACCCGGCCCACTCGGAAGGCGGCACAAGCAAATATGGTAATCGGGCTGAATTCTATTTTTTGGCCGTAAAATGCAAAATAATGAGTTACGGTCATGGCGGGGTGGTGACTATGGTTCCTTAGGTCGTATTGGATGGCCCGGAAAATTTTCGGCAATCTGGGTCCGGGGGCCTTGGCCCACTCGGAAGGCGTGTGCTATAGCACACGAAAATATGGAAATCGGGCGAAATTCTAATTTTTTGGCCGTAAAATGCAAAAAATGAGGAACGGTCATGGCGGGGCGGTGACTATTGTTCTTCAGGTCGTATTTGACGGCCAGAAAAAATTTTAGGCGATCCGAGTCCGTGGGGCCCGGCCCACTCGGAAGGCATGGGCATAGCACACGAAAATATGGGAATCGGGCGGAATTCCAATTTTTCGGCCGTAAACGTAGAAAATAAGGAACAGTCATGGCGAGGTGGTGACTATGGTTTCTTAGGTCGTATTTGATGTCCCGAAAAAATTTTAGGCGATCCGGTTTCGTTGGCCCGGCCCACTTGGAAGGCGTGGGCTATATAACACGAAAATATGGGAATGAGGCGGAATGCAAGTTTCTTGGTCGTAAAACGCAAAACAAACGAGGAATGGTCATGTTGGGATGGTGACTATAGTTCCTAAGGTCGTAGTTGATTGCCCGAAAAAATTTAAGGCGTTGCGGGTCTGGAGGGGCCCGGCCAACTCGGAAGGCGGCACAAGCAAATATGGTAATCGGGCTGAATTCTAGTTTTTTGGCTGCAAAATGCAAAAAGAAAAAAGAGGAACGGTCATAGCTGGGCGGTGACTATGGTTCCTTAGGTCGTATTTGATGGACCGAAAAATTTTAGGCAATCGAAGTCTGGGGGCCCGCGCCCACTCGGAAGGCATGGGCATAGCACACGAAAAAATGGGAATCGGGCGGAATTCTAGTTTTTCGGCGGGAAAATACAAAAAAAGGAGAAACGTTCATGGCGGGGCAGTGACTATTGTTCCTTAGGTCGAATTTGATGGCACGGAAAAATTGTAAGCGATCCGGTTCCGGGGGTCCATGCCCACTCGGAAGGCGTGGGCTATAACACATGAGAATATGGGAATCGAGCGGAATTCTAGTTGTTTGGCCGTAAAACGCAAACCAACGAGGAACGGTCATGGCGGGGTGGTGGCTATGGTTCCTTAGGTCGTATTTATTGGCCCATAAAAATTTAAGGCTATTCGGGTACGGGAGGCCCGGGCCCACTCGGAAGGCGTGGGCTATAGCACACGAAAATATGGGAATCAGGCAGAATTCTAATTTTCTGGCCGTAAAATGCAAAAAATGAGGAACGGCCATGGTGGGGCGGTGAAAATGGTTCCATAGGTCGTATTGGATAGCCTGGAAAACGTTTAGGCGATCCGGGTCCGGGGGCACTACCCATTGGGAAGGCGTGGGCCATAGCACCCGAAAATATGGGAATCGGGAAGAATTCTGGTTTTTTGGTCATAATACGTAAAACAAAATGATGAACGGTCATGGAGAGGCGGTGAATATTGTTCTTCAGGTCGTATTTGACGGCCCGAAAAATTTTTAGGCAATTCGAGTCCGGGGGGCCCGGCACACATAGAAGGCGGCACAAGCAAATATGTTAATCGGACTGAATTCTTGTTTTCTAGCGGTAAGACGCAAAAGAAATGAGGAACGGTCATGGAAGAGCGGTGACTACGGTTCCTTAGGTCGTATTTGATGGCCCTGAAAATTTTTAGGCTATCCAGGTCCGGGGGGCCCTGCCCACTGGGAAGGCGTGGGCTATAGGACACGAAAATATGGGAATCATGCGGAATTCTAGTTTCTTGGCCGTAAAATGCAAAAAACAAAAAAAGAACGGTCATGGAGATCGGAGTCCGGGGGCCCGGGCCTACCCGGAAGGCGTGTGCTATAGAGCCTAAAAATATGGGAATCGGGCGGAATTCTAGTTTTTTTGTCGTAAAACACAAAAACTGAGGAACAATCATTGCGGGGTGGTGACTATGGTTCTTCATATCGTATTTGATGGCCCGGAAAAAATTTAGGCGATCGGGGTCCAGGGGCCCGGGCCCACTCGGAAGGCGTGTGCTATAGAACACGAAAATATGGGAATCGGGCGGAATTCTAGTTTTTTGGTCGTAAAACACAAAAAATGAGGAACAATCATGGCAGGGCGGTGACTATGGTTCTTCAGGTCATATTTGACGGCTCAAAAAAATTTTAGGCGATCAGAGTTCGGGGGCCCGTGCCGACTCGGAAGGCGTGGAGATAGGATACGAAACTATGGGAATCATGCGCAATTCTAGTTTCTTGGACGTAAAACACAAAACAATGAGGAACGGTCATGGAGGGGTGGTGACTCCGGTTCCTTAGGTCGTATTTGATGGCCCGAAAAAATTGTAGGCGATCCGAGTCTGGAGGTGCCCGACCCACTCGGAAGGCGGCACACGAAAATATGGTAATCGTGCTGAATTCTAGTTTTTTGGCTGTAAAACGCAAACCAATGAGGAACGGTCATGGTGGGGCGGTGACTATGGCTCCTTAGGTCATATTTGATGGCCCGGAATAATTCTAGGCAATCGGGTTCGAGGGACGTAAAACTTAAAACAAATGAGAAATGGTCATGGAGGGGCAGTGGCTAAGGTTCCTTAAGTCGTATTTGATGGCCCATAAAAATTTAAGACTACTTGGGTCCGAGCGGCCCGGGCCCACTTAGAAGACGTGGGATATAGCACACGAAAATATGGAAATCGGGCAGAATTCTAGTTTCTTGGCCGTAAAACGCAAAAACAATGAGGAATGGTCATGGCTGAGTGGTAACTATGGTTCCTTAGATCGTATTTCATGGCCCGGAAATTTTTTAGGCGATCGGGTTCCGGGGGCTCGCGCCCACTCGAAAGGCATGGGCATAGCACACGAAAATATGGGAATCGAGCAGAATTCTAGTTTTTTCACGGGAAAACGCAAAAAAATGAGAAACGTTCATGGAGGGGCAGTGACTATTATTCCTTAGGTCGTATTTGATGTCCCATAAATATTGTAGGCGATCCGGTTCCGGGGGTGTCCACTCGGAAGGCGTGGGCACATGAAAATATGGGAATCAAGCAAAATTCTAGTTTTTTGGCTGTAAAACACAAAACAACGAGGAACGGTCATGGCGGGGCGGTGTCTATGGTTCCTTAGGTCGTATTTGATGGCCCATAAAAATTGTAGTCGATCCGGTTCCCGATGGCCCAGGCCCACTCGGAAGTCGTGGGCTATAGCACACAAAAATATGGGAATTAGGCGGAATTCTAGTGTTTTGGCCGTAAAACAAAACAAATGAGACACGGTCATGGTGGGGCGGTGACTATTGTTCCTTAGGTCGTATTTGATCGGAGGTGTAGTCTATAGAACACGAAAATATTTGCATCGGGCGGAATTCAAGGTTATTTGCCGTAAAATGAAAATAAACAAGGAACGGCCATGGCGAGGTGGTGACTATGGTTCCTTAGGTCGTATTTGATGGACTAGACAAATTTTAGGCGATCCGGTTCTGGGGACCCAGGCCCACTTCGAAGGTGTGGGCTATAGCACACGAAAATATGGGAATCGGGCGGAATTCTAGTTTTTCGGCTGTAAAACGCAAAAAACATGAGGAACGGTCATGGCGAGGCAGTGACTATGGTTCTTCAGGTCATATTTGACAGCCCAAAAAAATTTTAGGCGATCCGAGTCCGGGGGGCCCGGGCCCACTTGGAAGGCCTGGGCTATAGCACACGAAAATATGGGAACCGGGCGGAATTCTAGTTTTTTGGCCGTAAAACAATAATAATGAGAAACGGTCATGGCGGGGTGTTGACTATTGTTCCTTAGGTCATATTTTATTGCCCGGTTAATTTTTACGCAATCTAGTTTCAGGGGGCCCACTCGGAAGGCGTGGGCTATAACACACGCAAATATGGGAATCTGGCAAAAATCCAGTTTTTTGGCCCTAAAATGCAAAAACAATGGGGAACGGTCATGGCGAGGCAATGACTATGGTTCTTCAGGTCGTAATTGATGGCCTGAAAAAAGTTTAGGCGATCTGAGTCCGGGATGCCCGGCCCACTCGGAAGGCGTGGGTTATAACGCATGAAAATATGGGAATCGGGCGGAATTTTAGTTTTATGGCCGTAAAACTAAAATAATGAGAAACAGTCATGGCGGGGCGGTGACTATGATTCCTTAAGTCGTATTTGATTGCCTAAATTTTTTTTATGCAATCCAGTTTCTGGGAGGCCCGGGCCCACTCGGAAGGCGTGGGCTATAGCACACGTAAATATGGGAATGTGGCAGAATTCTAGTGTTTTGGCCGTAAAACGCAAATAACCGAGGAACGATCAAGGCGAGACGGTGAATATGGTTCTTCAGGTTGTATTTGATGACCTGAAAAGTTTTTAGGCAATCCGAGTCCGGGGGGCCCGGCCCACTCGGAAAGCGTTAGCTATAGCACACGAAATTATGGGAATCGGGCTGAATTCTAGTGTTTTTGCCGTAAAATGCAAAGCAAATGAGGAACGGTCATGGCGGGGTGGTGGATATGGTGCCTTAGGTCGTATTTGATTGCCCGAAAGAAATATATTCAATCCACTTTCGGGGGGCATGGGCTCACTCGGAAGGCGTGAGATATAGCACATGAAAATATGGGAATCGGGCAGAATTCTAGTTTCTTGGCCGTAAAACACAAAAAAGCGAGGAACGATCATGGCGAGGCGGTGACAATGGTTCTTTAGGTCGTATTTGATGGCCCGAAAAAAGTTTAGGCAATCCGAGTCCGGGGGGCCAGGCCCACTCGGAAAGGCGTGGGTTATAGCACACGAAAATTTTGGAATAGGGCAAAATTCAAGTTGTTTGGCCGTAAAACGTAAAACAATGAGGAACGGTAATGGCGAGGTGGTGACTATGGTTCCTTAGGTCGTATTTGATGGACTGGACAAATTTTAGGCGATCCGGTTCTGGGGACCCAGGCCCACTTGGAGGGCGTGGGCTATAGCACACGGAAATATGGGAATCGGGCGGAATTCTAGTGTTTCGGCTGTAAAACGCAAAAAACATGAGGAACGGTCATGGAAAGGCAATGACTATGGTTCTTCAGGTCGTATTTGACGGCCCGAAAAAAATTTAGGCGATCCGGGTCCGGGGCCCGGCCCACTTGGAAGGCCTGGGCTATAGCACACGAAAATATGGGAACCGGGCGGAATTCTAGTTTTTTGACCGTAAAACTAAAATAATGAGAAACGATCATGGCGGGGCGGTGACTACGGTTCCTTATTTCATATTTGATTGCCCGGTTAATTTTTACGCAATCTAGTCACTGCCCCGCCATGACCTTTCCTTAGTTTTTTGCGTTTTACGGCCAAAATAATAGAATTCTGCCCGATTTCCATATTTTCGTGTTCTATACCCACGCCTTCCGAGTGGGCCTGGATAGCCTAACACTTTTTCCAGGCCATCAAATAGGAGCTAAGAAACCATAGTCACCGCCCCTCCATGACCGTTCCTCATTCTTTTGCGTTTTACGGCAAACAAACTAGAATTCCGCCCGATTCCCATATTTTCGTGTGCTATAGCCCACGCTTTCCGAGTGGGTCCGAGCCCCCCGGACCCCTATCCCCTAAAATTTTTTCGGGCTATCCAATACGACCTAAGGAACCATAGTCACCGCCCCTCCTTGACCGTTCCTATTGTTTTGCATTTTACGGCCAAAAAACTAGAATTTCGCCCGATTCCCATATTTTTGTGTGATTAGCCCACGCCTTCCCAGTAGGCAGGACCCCCCGAGTCGCCTAAAATTTTTCGGGGCCATCAAATATGACCTAAGGAACCATAGTCACCCCCCCCCCC